>JANDKJ010000083.1:0-76479 GCA_028551335.1 Armillaria sp. CMW 4456 | reverse complement strand
GTGTTGTTAGTTTTAGGGGGAATGTTACTAAGCATTACAAAGATATTTACTTAAGCATGACTAAGCAGCTGGACTGCTCTTTTAGGCACTTCATTCCCGCATTTTCATTGGGTGCCTCAATACTTATATAAGCTGATGGTGACTCATTTGGGATGCCTCACAACTTAGGAAGGTAGTTCCCACGGTTCGCTTTTCAACCATTTTTTATTCCTCAACAGCCACTGAACCATTTCTACTGCTTCTTTTATTTTTTGTCATATACAATAAGACTATATTTAATATTTATTATATGATTCCAGATGAAAATCTCTAAACTATGCAACTAATAAATTGAAATTCATGCAGAATTAAGGATTTGACATTAAGAGATATTTTGCTGCTGTCTTTAGCACTCTTTTAGTACATTATTTATGTAATAGGTTAAAGCAACAGAGAACAACTCATTGCTTAATTTGATAAATCTGATCTTGAAGGAGTATTGCTATTTTAATAATGAACAATATATATATATAAGTATCTACAAGCAATGCAAGTAATATGAATAAAGTAGTAATGAGAGACAACATACTATTGATGTAGAATAAATGGTAACAACTGAGTCAGTGCAATATAGACAAAATGACTGTAGATTGACAAAGAATAAATGGTAAGAACTAAGAGTAATTATAAGTGATGGGACAGTAAATTGAATAGTAAGATACATATCTCAGTTGGTGCAATGTAGACAAAATGATTAATGTATTTGCTCCAAATAAAAAATATGTGCTACCTTTAATGCATTCAATAGTTATGGGGATATGATTGAGAATATAAGAGGCATGTATATAAAGAAAAGTAAAAGTAGATACTAATTAAACAGTGGGTAAAATACTAAGACATATGGATATCAAATGGATATTCTCCAATATGTATCTCAGTCAGGCACAGTGTATGTATAATGACTGAGATATGCAAGTGTGTATAGTTTCTACTTATAAGGGATCTACAAGGTAGGAGAAAGACAGAGAAAATAGATAGTGATGGTATATGAAATAATAAGAGAGTAAATTCAGATGCAATATCATATAACATATGGATAACCTCCAATATTTAATACTTTGTTCATCTGACAGCCAAGGTGTTGGAGCTAATAGGTTTACAAAAGTAACCTGTTTTTCATTTTGTTTTATTAGATAATCCTCCAAAATATCAAGGCTTTTAGAGATTGTATAGATACTTTTGCATTCTTGATGAACCAGAATTGAGTCAAAATCAGTAATCTTAAAAGAAGGGATATATACTGTGCATTTATAAATAGTGTATCACTAAAAGACATTAGATAGTAGGGCTTTCCTTCTGGTATTTTGGAATATCTGTATATGCCATTTTCATTTTTTGTGCATCTGGAATGTCAGAAAGAAGTTGTGCTGCAATGTTTTTAAGAGAATACATGCTAATCTGTGTCATTTTTAAATGTTTGATTTTTGGTGAGTAAATAGCATGTACATAGGAAACAGCATGGCTTTGCAAAACCTGGTGGGTCAGATGGGTGGGTATATATGGGTACAGGCATTAGGTATCTATGACCTGAGAGATACCCATTGTAAGCTGTATATCTATCTAACTGACCTGTAGATACATAAGACTGTAATTTTACAGATATGTTAAGTACTAATATAATATAAACATAAAATAAACTCACTCTTAGATGTTCAAGGAGATGAAACAGCTGAGGAGGGAGACTATATACAATTGTCCGTAATGGCAATGAAACAGTAAGACATGATATCATACCAATGGACATACCATCTAAGCTTTCCTATTATGATCCACAGGTTGGCAGGTATGAGTATGGGTATGGCTTAGGATACCTATAGGTTACCCATGCTATTCTCTATATATATATCAAGGCAGATATGAAATGCCTTTGTATTATTGAATATGTCAAAGGGGCCAGATTCATTAGATTGAACCTAAAAATATTGTGTAAACCCATGGATATATACTGTTACACTGTTCCTTCACTATGGAACTTGATTTATAGATAATTGGAACATGTCATTGATAGGTTAAGCAGATAGATATGTACAGGTACAGAGTTGAGCTATCTATGGTTTGAGATACTGATGTTAATGATGTCTACTAAGAACAGGCAGATATATTAATAATATGGATTGATTTGTACTTAACTGATGAATAAAAGGTAGATTACTGGTGCAATTTGGTAAATGTACTTAGATAGAATTGCATATCCATGCCGCAGTCAAGATTGTGGAGGTCCCGAGCGTGCGAGGGGCCTCCACAATCATGACGAAGGCATGGGACAGAAGCTTGTAACATTATTAAGTAACATTATTTGATAAGCAAACAATGGCAAACACTGAGCTTCCATTATATATAGGATAGGATATAGGATAGATAGGATAGGATATAGGATAGGATAGGATAGGATAGGATAGGATATATATAGATGTCTGATAAAGTTCAAAGAGTTGTGTTTGCCTTTTGCTGTACTGAGCGCACGGACATTGCTCTTCGTCTGAAGATGACAACCAGACTACGTATATCATCTTCTCCCGAGGTGAAATCCTTGCGCTTGTGGCACAACCGACCATCCAAGATCATCGATGCATAGGTGGCTAGACTTCCGGATGCCTCCTGATGCCTGAGGTATGGTTTGATTCTTGATCAATGAATTACTATACTGGTTATATTCACGACGTGTATAAATCAACTAAATAAAACCTTTGAAGTTATGATAAATTAACAGCCCGCGTATGACGCGGTGTGAATATCTTGCTGGTCAATTATAAAAGAATGGGTAATATTTTCCTCGCGCTATCGTCGAAACTGATTTCGAACGATAGAATGATTACTCAGAAAATTGAACGTTACATTAGAGTATTCTAAAATAGCTCACAGATACAGAATCTTAAGATCCTTTCTTTACCGAAAGGGAATCCGCATCATCTGAACATCTTGTAGGGTGCGCGCTTACCTATAGTATGGGAGGTTAAATCTTAGTAAGTTGTCAGTCTCATGATACCGTGAACATTGATAGGATACACTCCTCATATTCTATTGCACACACATGTCCACCGGGAGACAGGAGCGAGTGATGTCGGGACGGTAACCCAGGCGTCAGATGCGAGTCGCGTCGCTTCTTGATCCTGTTCATCTTGTGCTGTTTTGTGTCGCCTGTACATGAAACACTAAAGAACTCATTGGCACATCGTTCATTTAACACCTGTCCAAACATCAGAACTTCAGGCATGAATCTCAACTTTCGTTTCCACTCATTCTCTTTACCGGCAGTATAAGTTAATTCAAATTCTAAAGCTTTAACATACTGCTACTCGGGTATTCCCATTCAGAAATATATTATGCTCACCCTTTGATGAAAACGGTACTAATACCTTCGGAACTCCTATCATTTTTGTGATGGCACGTTGTCTGTTCTCGGCGCAGGTCTCCAATTGCACTGCGTCCGTATGACTGTCACACAGCCTGTTTTAGGGTAGTCTGTGATACAAGCGATAGAGTGCTGTCTTTATTTCGAGTTTCATAAATGATCATAGATATCAAAGCGCATACAAATTTCGTGCAAAGCCGTCCCATCTCACCACAAGTCACGAGTAGATTGGACTGAAATTCAAAAGGTTATGAGTGCCGGAAAAAGGAATTCAAGTTAAACTCTTCCAGCTCTTACCGAGTCAGAAAGGATAAACAAGAGGTCATATTTTGTTCCGCTCTTTGAAACGATGGACTCCCGCGTTGCTTATACCGCACTTTCCATGATTCCAAGGATTTATAATACAGAAGTAATACATTGTAAATACTGCTGGGTATAAGAATAATATAGGTGCTGCATGCTGTGCGAACTATCTTTCTATATCAGACAAATGAGATCAAATAATTTAATACAAGGCATTTAAAGACTCCTCCTCCAAGCTGGCCTTGAGCCGTTCGAACTGATCGTTGACTGGTACTCTCTATATAAAGAGCGAGCGTCCCATTCAGTCGACTCATTCTCAGGCGACGAAGAACTTGGAGAAGACTCAATGCTATCCATAATCATCTTGAATGCGCATTGCCCCCGATGTAGTTCCCCATTTGCGAACTGCTCCTGTATTGTTTCGTGGGCTATAGGATCAAACCATAATGTATGGATGATCTGCCGCTCCATTTCGAACACATCTGGAAACCTATCGTACAATCAGATGACGAACAACGTCTGAATAGGGAAAGGCACAGAACTGTGTAGTAAAATCAGAGAACACTTCTTCATAAATGTTCTTGACAGATAACTGGGACCGAAGATTTTCAAGGGAAAGCCGTTTTAACTGCTCGTGATTAATCTAGCAAGGTGGGATCAGCAAGACAAAATGGGTTCTTTACGGACTGATGCCATACCATGTTAGCCAATCGATACATTGATTTTGGTGAACAGGTGGGGAAGTCATCGGATCCATGCGTTCGGGTTCCGCGGGCGCTGTTCAGGATCGAGAAGCACAGGCGGCCCGTATAGAAATAAAGAAGCAGACATTTCCACCTATTCCGGGATTAGTTTGAACCGAGAGAAGACAGCATGAGTGTACGTACGTTGTATATGAAACATTGTTCAGGACGCAAGCGGGTCCAAAAATTGTACGGGAACGAGGCGCGTTCAAGTCAGAATGCTTTATGGAGTACCTGGATGATGAGATAAGAAATTTAGCTACATTTCACGCTAGATTGTTGGAAAAAAACTTGCCAGTCATCTTGTTCCGATTCCTCGTCCAAGTCGCTGTCATCACCGTAATCATATTCATCCGTGACTTCTCTACAAGAAGAATCGTCGAAATTTTCAAAAACGGTGTTTTCATCTATGACTGTAGACGAATTAGCTACAGCGGCGGCATTTGAAGAAAGGGCAATTACTGTGGTCAAGGCCGTCCGTTATATTCAACAGAGCCCGTCTGCTCCCAAAAAGAGCCTTTCGTTCGCTGACTCCGCCACCGTATGATCGTCGACTGTACAAGTAGAAGGTAATGTCAAAAAGCTCCCCGGTCCTGATGGCATCCTGAAATACTTTGGATGCAGTGTCCGGACACAGCGCGCGGACGGCGAAAGAAGGCACCGAGGTTTTGAGGAAAGCGACAGTAAACTCAAACACCAAATTGGCATCCGGTCTGACAAGCATTTTCCTAGTATCGATCCTAGCGGTGACGAACGTTTTAGGTCGGGGGGATACCACCGTCGTGGGCCCAAGACAGTATGCACGTGTTGGAGATACAGCCATTCGCCCAGAAATGGATAACGAGTAGTCCTGGAATCCTGCACTGTCCGGTGTGATATAGCCAAAGTCTACTTTTATTTCTCGTTGCTTATCCGTAGACTCGGAGGAGCGGACGAAGAAGGTCCATCCCATGGATGAAGTGAAGCCTTTCTGGGGGTATCGATGATCATGAAAGTCGCAGGGAAATGTGAAAGTGGTCTTCACAGTCAGGGGTTCCACGGAGACAACTCTGTGAGGCTCTGTAAGAAGCATAGTCATGACCGCGGCTAATTCATGAAGAGTGGTTGTTTGTAATATATGTCGTACAGCGAGGGCAAGGCGTGGCAGTCCCCGTTACAGTGGTGGTGAATTGGAAAAGGATGGTATCAGCTGTTGGCTGTCCTGCTTTGACTCAAAGCTGCTCAGATGACGGCGTGAAGGGCAGAAATTCTGAAACAGTACAAGCACATTCTGAAACATCGGCGTATGATAGATGCTGTTAGAAGCGTTATCCAGCAAGCACTGCCATTCATCATGATTGCCGCAAGGCAATTCATAATGAGGATTTGTGGGATTCGGCCCCGATTGATAGATAAGTTTATGTTGCCAGATCCAGGTCAATATCCAAGGTCAAGGTACGGAGCAGTTTCTAGTGGGGGTACATCTAAAAGCATTTCCAGTACTGGCACTACATTCCTGCAATACAAAACTTACACATTAAAGATCAAGGGAAATCAAATCCGCCCGCGGTTACCTTCGCTAACTGGCGGAGGATTAGGCTCCGCACGATGGCTGGATAGGTCTCCCCTGGTGCCACGGTGGGCTAGGCTGGCGGACCCAAGCGGACCCCAGAATGAAAATGTTCGGTACTACGGCCCGACCTCCGCATCTCTCTCACTAACCGCCATCTCCCCGGATCCATCGTCATTTGAATGGCCTTTGGCCTCTCTCCTTGGAGATTTAGAGCGCTATTGGGACTGTCCATCTTTTCGCTACTTTTGTTTGTTTCATACAACTTTGCCGTGTTCCAAGAGTCCTCTACAGTCACTCGCGAGCCCGCGTCGAACACGAGCAACTCAACATCACTCCCCAAAGTTCTTTTGGTATCCTCATTCTACCCCATATCCACGTCGAACCACAAAGTCTCCGAATACAGGCAATGGCTCTCCGTTTTCTTGGGCCAGGTGACAACTGACATCTACCTGTTTACCTCTCCGAGCATGGAGGAGATTGTGTGGGACCTCAGAGGATCTTGGCCTATCACTGTTAACACCACGTATACCTCGCCCTTCAGTATACCTCCTCTACGTGGCCGTGTCGACAAATATGTTGAAATGCACGGCCTAGACCGTCAACCGGGGGATCACTCGGCAGAGCTGTACGCGATGCGGAATAGTAAACCATTCTTTGTCTATGAAGCGATGAGAAATTTAAGTGCATATTACGATTATGCGTTTTGGATAGACGTGGGGACCTGGGAAACCGACTTTGGTACTGTCGCGTGGCCCGACGCCATGACCACCCAAGAAGTCTTGGCAACCGGGCAAGAACTCCGTGACCGTCTTTTCTTTCCTATCCATGCTCTCCCGCATACGACCATGAAATACTGGGGAGACCAACTCGGCCCTATAGACAACGATTTCAGCCAGAGTCGGTCTTCTTTTCTACCCTTGGGACTACGTATATAACTAAAGTGCACAGGTTCGTTCTTCGGCGGTTCCTTACAGGCACTAGAATGGTGGCAAAGGATATTCTACCGATACCACGATGATTATCTCTCGCAAGGAGTATTTGTCGGAGACGATCAGACGCTTGCTAATGCTCTGTTCCTCCTATTTCCGTCACATATCGTCACAGTCGACCTCGACGTATGCAAAAGCCATCAGTACTACTTCGCCAGTCCATCGGACAGACAGCACCTGTACGATGCGTGGAATGCGTGGCACTGGTGGGGATTCTGGAACGACAGAAACGCCGGGCAATCGTGCTTGACGCCGAGGGCAGTGATCATGATGGATGTTTTAAGAGGGTGGTTTGGGCAAGGCTGGACTCCTCCCAGGGCGACTTTGGTCTAAAGCCGGGTACGCGATTTGATCTCCACTTCTCTCTGCTCAGTTGTTTTTCGCCGGCTTATTGAATGACAGACTGTACTAAGTACGACAATTACATCACCCACATGCATACAGTCGTTCTCTTATGAGATAGATTATCAAGCCTTTTTAAGCCATGGATACTCTTGTGATAGTCGCACGCGGAAGGATGGTATATTAGGAATTGGGCCAACCTCCGACGTACGCCATATTTTTTGCATTCAAATTTTGGACATAGGAAATTGGTTTCATTAGCTTGCGTCGCTTCTGGTACGCATGACTTTATATACGCAACAGTATGCACTACTGCCACTAGCATGCTATATTACTAATATGGCCTTGCGACAGCCGCATTGCCTCCACGGAGAAGCCACGTATTTAAACAGACATCCTTCATTCGAACAGCCGTTTACCCCATCTCTACCAACGACATGCTCCTGACCAAAACAAGGGCCGACCAGTGGTTCTCACGTCGTCAATTCGAATCACACTTTTCTCTTCCAGTCATTGGAAAAGTCGGAAGGCATACACTACAGAGTCAAGCGTTTGGGCTGGGGTGGACAGTTCAATCCCTCGTTGTGACCCAAGTCATTGATGCCAAGAAAGAAAATCCAAAGACGCAGGCATTGTGTAATTTTTATGTCGTGCCAGGTTCCGCACCCACCCTTGGTACCCTGTCCTTCCATGCTTCGGTCGAGTCGATGCCTGTGCAGGTAAAGACGGTAGAAAACCTAGTCGCTAAAAAGGCCTGCATCGGAACGTTTCTTATCAAAGAACCCACATTTACGGGAAAGTCAAGTCTGGCCGTCCGAATTGGCGTCACTTTCCCAAATGACGTTGTTCCCCCTGCCACTGTTCCAAGAGTTAATCTTCTAGACGAGGTTGTCCCGGAAGTATCTTTCCCAGATACTCTTCCTCCGGATGTTTCTGTCCCAGACGTTCTTCCCCCTGATATCACTCCTCCAGATGTCGTCCCCCCCGAGAATCCTCCTCCAAATACTGGTTCCTCTTCAGAGGAGATTGTACCGCAGATTCCTCGACCAGATCCTGCCTCTACATATCTGTCAAGAGTTCTCAAAGTCATGAAGTCTACCTTGGACAACGATGGCAAACTGCCTGTTGATCTTAAACTCATGGCATATACACGCATTTCGCCTCGTGGCCGTATCAGCTTCCCGAAGGCGATCTTTGCAAGCAGCGTTCTGGTCGAGGGATACACAGATTATTTGGATAAATGTAAGCGCCAAATTCTGATCAGTCACATAGCTGGTGATATTTGAAACTTCAGACATAAATACGGATGCGTTGTTAGTTGATCTGGATTCCGATGATCATGGGCATCCCACAACTTGGGATGGGTACGATTATGACGCAGATAGTGATTTTGATTCTGATGATACCGATTTTGATATGAAGGATTATGATGCCACGACCCCAGCCTCGACAGGTATTTTGTGTTCCCCCTTCAGGACCAGTATGGATTGTTTATGTGCGCTCGCTCGTGATTAGACTTTGATTTCGATACCTTCGAAGCAGCAGATGAAGAGCTGTCTTCGTCTAATCATCCTCCATCAACATCAACAGTGTCATTAACGCGGTTCTCACCGGGGAAACCACCGACGACACGAATTGCGCCAACATCTCATTTGGATGCTGACGCAGAGCTGCGAACAGAGGACCCCCAGTCTTCCGCTGATGGGCTGTCGAGGCTGTTTGCTCACGAGGACAATAACCATGAAATAGACGTGCGAAGACCGGTACGCTTGGGGACGGCCTGGTGTGTCAAGGATACTGCATATACGACGTGAGCAGCTCACTTCAGAGTCATGGTGGAGTCTGATTATGTCTTCTAGCTTAAAGGCCTTGCTGACATATCTGTACACTCAAGAGATATCCTTCGCACCTCTAACATCCAGCGGAATTCCTCGAACCACGACTAAGGACATGTGCTCACCAAAATCGATGTATCGCTTGGCTGTGAAGGTGGACCATCTATGTTTAAGTGACATGATTTCTTCTGACTTCCCATCAGGCAGATCTAGGGAGCCTCAAAGTACTGGCTTACGAAAGCATTTGCTCTCAGTTGACCCCAAGTAACATCGTTGCGGAAGTTTTTTCCAAGTTTACTCACGAGTATGTGTAATCTGCGTTTATTTGAGTATCAACTAATAGCTACACTTAGGTATCCCGACATTCTTGAAATGGAGGTTCGGTACCTGCTCGAGCACTTCACTGATCCTGTGGTGTATCCTCAGTGGGAGAGCAAGATGGAGGAGGTCGCGCTTGGCGCATGTCCCAGGGGGGTTTTGGTGGTGAACCGAGTGATGCGTTTGACCTTGTTAGAGCGTAAATAATCAGATGAGACCTCGCGGACTTCTGCACGTTAAATCTGTGTTAGCAGCTCTCAGTATCCATAATGTCCTCCGTCTTTATATTTCCTTCGTAGTTCTACTCTACGCACCCGCACCATGTGTCCTTTACATTGGAACTTTTTTTTCTTTAGCAAGCTAGGGTTTGGATATCGAAGGTATCGTGCCAGCTCGCAACCCTCAAGTATAGCAGCTCCCAATATCTTTAGTATCCTCAGTCTTTGTATTTTCCCGCGATTCCGACTCTTACCCACAATATATGATTGAATGGCACGCGCATACATAGAGTGTTTGCATACAAGGCAACCAAGAGGTACAGAGTACTACCAAATCTAAGCTAAGTAGATACCTTTCTGTATCTTCTGGGTGTTTCTTTCCATTAGTAAATCTTTCCTGTCCAGAACCGATTTCCGCAGTTGTCTAAAACCTCGAGTTGTGTGCCTGGTAGCAGAATCTTCAGAAGCAAATGGGCGAAACAAATCAGCAGTATTGCGCGGTACTTGAACGCGACACGTCTGTGGCGTGGAAATCTGATCACGAGGTCAAGTCATGCCGCCGGCCCCATCCAAGCTCCATCCCGAGCCATTAGCATTGCATTAGCAGTGATTCGCTCCTTCGACCTGTACCATGATTGTCCTGAATTCTACTCCTTTTACAAGCTATCGTTCCAGGAAGCACAATACGAAGGGTTCACCTCCGGTGCACATCTGTGGTATTGGAAAGTTTCAGCCGAATGTTGGGCGAGTCTGACATTGAAGCTGAATTTCAACTTTCATTATTTGCTTTTCTCATTCTTCTTTAGATACAAGTCAGTGGAATTCTGGCCTTGAAGTCTGTCTAGGTTTGTTATTTTACCTTTTCCAAGAATTAATAGACGCATATATGCATCTATTCCCAGGCATACTCATGGGTGCGTCCAACGTTGTCCTTGCTTTGGCTGTCTGAGCTATGGCTTCTCTGTAGAAGTTTTGTCTCATAGCCATTCACATTGTCCGCTCGAGCGACACCCCTTTTCCCACAGTGCCCGATTTCCCTGACTGGGATGTATTACCCCGGTCCCGCTTCGACTCGCGCTTATCTGAGCGCTAATATCCCAGAGGAGGGCACCTTCCGCTCCGGCCTTGGACTTCCTAAGGAACGCGACCCAAAATAAACGGCACGTCCCCAGTGTGTGTGTCCCTGAATACTCTGAGTTCAGGTTCGTGTTATCAACGCTAGTACTGATGAGGACGTCCCCTAATTTAGGTCTCGCTAGGTGATCATATATATATACGATCGTCTGGATCGAGATTTACTGAACATCTTCACAGGAATTGTACCGGGCTGTTTATAGCTTGGCTTACATCGCCTCGGCTTGTTTCGCTTTTTACCTTCGACTCGAAAATTCACCGTTCGCATATTGCAACCCGATGGATCATGCCTTCGTACGTCCTTAAAATAACGAGCATGATGCAGGGTTAAGGAGTGATCATCGATCGCGGCTCTTCCATCTCCCCCAGGTTCGCAGTAAAGGCTCGATGAATTCTCAACTTTTCCACAGACGCTCTGAGATCTAGATGCCGAAGTCTGCGAAGCAGAATTTGATCATTAATCCAAATAAGCTGAGCAATCGCCGGCTTCAAGCGTACGACACCTGTACCCCTTGCTTTACATTGCTGCATGTTTGTGTCTTCCGTTCCTACATTCTGCGACCGACTGGTTTATCATATACCTGCCGCTGTGTTTATTGGTCGTTCTGGATTCTCCATGTGAAGATCACTTTGTCCTCGCGCTCATCCACTACACGACGGGAATGTTTGTTCCCGATTAACCGTCTCAATATTGTATGCCGAGTGGCGGTCGCCACACCACACCCAGCCGATTTCATTTTGGTTGATCTTCATGAAGATTTATGAAATACTTTGTCTTCGGCTAGTAACATTTCGTCGCCGAGGCCTCCACGTTAGTATGTCGATTTTGGTTCCGTTGTTGATCCTGTCTAATTCTTGACAGAGTGTAGCTATCTGTCATAAACCTTGGCGGAATACCGTAAGCATACACGCTTTCAAGATGTTCAGTTACTTTTGATCCATCTTATTAAATGCAGGGTCCAGACTTTGCGTAGACTCTGGAAAGAACTCTCGGCTGATTGAGGATCGAGCAGGATGATGTTGCCAAGTTCATCGTCCACCTATCAACGAACCGCTTGAATTTGTTCCCGAAAACTCGGACGTCTCATCAACTTCTGCCACGTAATTCTCGTAAACAACAAAAGAGAGTGTATTGGCTTCGGGGAAACTCTGGGACGGGAGAGAATCAGAAACATCAGTTTAAGCTATCAGTCTCAAGGCTCCGACGAGCCTGTGAAGGAGCCGCGAGGCATTGCAGGTGTGTTTGATCAAACCGAGATCAAAGATGGCAAGTCAGGCCCAACAGGACGGCTATTACGGCGAATTCCATGGACCCATCATGCTTAGCTAATCTTCTCTTCATGCTTCACACGGCAGCAGCAAAAAAAGAAACGACGCACATCTCCGCCTCTTTCACACACGATGGCCACACATTTCCTGGGGCTCGAGCTCGCGACAGACCAGCTCCGGGCATGTATTCTAGATGAAAAACAGGAACTTGTTGGCGTCGAGCGAGTCGACTTTGATACCGAATTGAGCGAGTACCAGACGCAGGGGGGGATATTCACGACACCCGGCGAGGCTTACACGACACCGGTGGAGATGTGGGTGAAAGCGCTAGGTACGTGTCTCGCTCCTCTTCCCCCCAGACGCATCCACTGACGGAAGCAAAATCGTGTCGCTCTCATGTAACAGATATCCTGCTCATGAAGCTCGCCTCGTCGTATAAGATCAAGGACATCAAGGCGATCTCGGGGTGCGCGCAGCAGGCCCTAGTGTGGTGGAAGTCGACGCCGTTGCCTGCGCTGTCGTCGCTGGATCCGGGGCTGCCGCTGCCTGCACACTTCCCCGCGGCGTCGTTCTCGCTGCCACACACGCCGACGGCGCAAGACAACTCATCGCACCCGCATGCTCTAGCGATCGAAGGCGCGCTTGGGGGAGCGGAGGCAATGGCACGACGCGTCGGAGTCGGTGCTGGTGGGAATGCATCTATGCTCGCGGCACAGATGTTCAGGGTTCGGGAGATGTGGGCGAAGGAGGTGTGGGTGCGTACCGGCCGGGTGCAGGTTGCGAGCAAGTTTTTGGAGAGTCTCGTCGGGGGCAAGTGGGCGGGTATCAGTGAAGCCGAGGCATGTTTGAGTGGCATGTGGAACGTACAGAGTGGCGTTTGGGACGAGGGCGTGCTGGATATTGTTGGTGGAAGCAGGGAGGAGGGCCGGAGGGTCCGGGGGTGGCTAGGCGATGTGGATGTGAATGGCGGCGGCAGAAAGGCGGGATACGTGTCGCGGTATCTGGTCGACAGATACGGGTTTGATCCTGGTATCTGGATTCTCATTGTTCTGCCGCTAGACAACTCATATCTCTTTTTTATAGAAACAATTCTCACTCCCTTCACATCCGACACATTGTCCACCTTTGTTTCCGTCTGTCCCGCCCTTTCGGATGCCGTATTGTCTTTTGGCCCGACAGATACGTTTATGGCTCAAGCGCATACGTATATCCCTTCACCGATATACAACATTGTTCCCCACCCATACCAAGAACCTGGAGACAAGAAAAAGTATATTGTTATGCTGAGCAGTCGGTAAGCATGCTTCGCAACTGCTTTGTACAATCCTAATGTTTCTGTAGAAACGGAGACGTATCGCGTGCCCTCGCCCGTGATATGTACACGAAGAGCTGGAGTGCTTTTGACAGGCTTGTTGCTATTGTCCCGCCAGGTGGCTCAATAGGGTGAGTACCCACACCTCGATGGGAACAAATGGTCCTTGTCTACCCGAAATAAAAATGCGGCATGTGCCTTCCATTTCAGCGTATCACCGGGATACGTGGCCACTCCCACCCACATGTCTCCGTGATCAGCTGTAACTGACCTTTTCATTGGCAGACTTGATGACAAGTTGTTTTCTTTCTGGCATTTACAGCCCGACACGCCCCCGTTCACTCACAGCAAGGGTGTACACCGGTTTGAGACGGGTATCAAAGTCAACGAGTTCCGCGATCTTCGTGCCAATCCTAGATGTCTCGTTGAATCCCAGGTCATGGGCATGCGAGTACGGTGGGGACGTGCTGTTGCCTTGGGAGTGTTTGGCGAAGTCGAGATGCCCCCCAAACCCCCGTTGCCTCCAGGCCAAGTACAACTACCCTCACCGATACCCTTCGATCTGTATCAAACGTCGTATCCCCACCTCCCCTCCCGCATTCTCTGCACTGGCGCAGCATCCAACTTTCCCAGCATAGCCAATCTGGTATGCGATGTCTTTGGGAAGCCCGTATACGTGTGCTTGAGTCAGGTATGTTCCCACACTGCTGGTTGCCGCTGTCTGGCGCTTACGCACCCTCTAGATCGACTCGGCGCAGATTTCTCCCCACCGAAATGCCCCTGCGCGGGGGTTCCCTGGCCGCGCGGCGGTCGGTGTTGCGCTAGTCGCCAAGTGGGTGTGGGGAAGGGAGAGGGAGAAGGAAAACCGGGCAGGGTCTACTAACCCCTCGTCGTTTGAGGAAGACACCCGGAAGGTATTTGCGAGACGCTGGACCGAGAGCGGCGGCGTCTGGGCGCGGACCAACGTCAGCAGTAGTGCTGGCGGGCCACAAACGCAAGTCCCGACGATCCGGAACGTGCTTCGGGGCGGGACGACACTCGGCACGTCGATCGTCATGGAAGAGGAGGAGGAGGAAGAGAATTACTTTGTGAACGGCGGCGCGAACGCGTATTTGTATCCGACGCCGCAGGCGCCGATGATCTCGACACCCACGACGCCAACGGGGACGATGGCGCTGACGCCAATCTCGGCGCTGCCTATTGTTTACCCGCCTGAGATGGCGACATTGGCGCCACCCTCGGCGGCGTCTGCGTCCACTGGAGAACAGTTGCCGGATTTAGACCTCGCCCAGATCGGGCTTGCGAGAGTCGCTGACCCTGATTTTGATTCATTTTTGGGGTACGCGAGTATTGTGTGGGAGTACGTCCGTCTGGAGAGCATCATCGTCAAGGGAGGGTGATAAATGAGGGTTTGCTTTACTTCGCTGTCTATATTTTACTACATATAACCGACTTTGCTATATCTATATTCCCATCGCTTTAGGATACCATACCCCCTTCCTCGCTCGTCTTGCTCATCGCTTTCCTCCTTGCTCTATGCAAAACAGACAACTCGGATTTGGTTGGATTATGGTACAATCAATATCATAGTTATAAAATACGTACAGTAAATAGGTAGTGTATACAAAATGGTCCATCCTGTAACGGAAAGAGCGTGTTAGCCAGGCGTACAGATCCGTTTCTACGCTATGGTTGCTCCCTAGACAAAGATTAATGAAAAAAAGTCTCAGAGCAAACGTGTGTTTGAAGCGGTGAAACCGAAGGTCTTTGGAAGCATAGTGGCATGTAGCGGTCCGGATGTCCGGAGTCCTGGGATGAATGCGAATTTGATATTGGCCTCACCTTTGGAACCTACAACGACGACGATTCCTGTTGACATTACAGCCTGCTGAAACGATGAAATCCCACTTTCCATGCTGTACATCCGACCTGAGTTCGCCCCCGTCCGACTTTCAGACAAGTGTACCCTCGTTCTATGGCCCCTTTGTGAACGTCTAATTGTTTCTCTGATCTTCATCGGCTTCCTTCAAGATCGATTGGTGAGTGTTGACCTTCTGAGATGCGTGTTCGTACTAGATGACCTCTCTGTTTAACAGCACTCAGGCTCATTGGTTTATCATTGGTGGTACAGCCCGCCTGTATGATGTCTTTTAGAAGAGTTGACACCTGACCTCCGCTTTTATGAGGAACATCGACAACAGCCACCATCAAATATATTTTGTCTCCACAGCTAGACCATTACGACGTTTTACTCAGGAATCCTGCCGAGCCGCCATTCACGCTTTTCCCAGATACACGGGGATATTTGGTGCTGCTGCACCCTTTGACGTAAAGGAAAGACGAGAAGACAGTGATACCTGTCTTCCTTGATGAACGCCCTACCTTGAAACACCATTGGTGGGCTGGTGCTGACCTGTGTGTGTGAAGAAAACGGGTTTTTATCGGAGTTTTACTTTTGTGAGCTTCCACTGCATACGTCGGAACCGAAGCCATTAGGATCATTCATCGTCCCTGCAAAGAACAACACGTCGGCGCGAGTGTAGCGATATGGTCCCTGCCACCCTTTGACATCGACTAGGATATTCACGCTCTGTTAACCATTGATGATTTGGTACAAACCTCGATAGGCTGTTAGATGGCTGTAGGGGTTATTACTGGACCTGCGCGGGCGTTTTGTCAATGCTGTGTTCAAAAGCATCATCTGGTCAAAAGACTTATATCTTGTTCGGCTCTTCGTGCACTATTTCCATCCAATGCTCTGCGGGAGAAGGTCACAACTCGATGGTCATCCGTATAATTCGTGGCGCTGGCAGCCGCGGAATCGGAACGAATACTATTTTTCATTCTTGGAATCAACTTGGAATCCCGGAATCAACGACTGCAGCTGCTTTGGGCACAACCTCTGAACAAAAGAGATGTTGTTCCTGCTGCGTTTACCCAGTTAGGCACGTCAGACTTTTCTACCTTTCCGAAGTGGACATTGTAGCTATTCAGCGGTTTACGAGAGGCTTTCCACTAGTCATACTGCGCGGCGGAACTTCCAGTTCTGTGTATGGATGACGACGATCTACCGTATTTCATGGCATGTCAGGATCTCTGTCCGGACCCAGGTCTGAACCTAAGGCACGGTTTATTACAGCAATGCACAGTCGCGCTTGTTCAGTCCGGCTGGCATAGTTATACAACTGCTCGATCTTGTAGATTCGGCCTTTTCATTCTGCGAATAATTAACCTCGTCACTTGCGCTTTTTTTTTAGCAGCCAGTTGCAGGCCTGCCGTCTCTTGTGTCGTCATTTTCACAGCCATCCATCATTCGAGGCTCTGAGAAAGGGCAGTGCCATTATTGCGATTTGATTGCGATTTATCATTAACAGACTACATAGAAAACTTTTTCTCTAGGGCGTCTCCTTCACTGCTGATCGTCATATAACTAACTTGAACGAATGGGGATGGTATATCAGTTTCATAGAAAGCGGGAGACGTTCGACGTGCCAAGGCATCTGTACTGGTGACTATGTGCTGTAGAGTCTCCGTGCAAACATTGTAAGTGCTCTTGTTCAAAACCTGCGCTGAAGTGCCCTTCAATATATTGTCGGTGTCTATTTTTCATTGAAATATCGCAGAAGCCGCTTATCGGTGCTCGTACGATGGGCTTAGTATTCAAGGTCGGCCTTTTACAGCACTCGTGTTCAATATTGGGCGACATAGGTATGGGGCTACAGCACCCTCATAATGCGGTGGAATTTTTTGGACTCCTGAATATAGAAACCCGATGATGCTCCACAAACTTTTATAAGGTACAGCCTCGTATTTTACTTAGATGTTGAGTTGACGAGACTACTATAAAAGTCATAGATCCTATACAACCTTTGAGATTCTTGAATCAAAAACCACTTTTACTTCCCCTACCTCAGTACACTATCTCCAGCAATCTATAACAATGTCTGATCCAGAGGAAGGATATAAGGATCGAAAAGATCGCATCAATCTAGTCAACAATGTCAATGCACGGTAAATCTCCATTTTCAAATTTCTCCACATCCTTGATCGCTTACGAACTCCTTCTGGGGTGATCAGAATTCAAAATCCCCTCTATGGTATTCCTCAGGATACGCTACTCGCGCAGGTAGAGGAGTTCGCCAGGGAGAAAGATTTCGATGAGTATATAGAGACATTCAAGAAGGGTGCGTTGCTTGCTCAGCGCCCCGGTGAGTTCGAGACACTGCCGTTGTTAGATGAGGCGGATCGAGAGGCAATCAGGAGAGAAAAGACATGTACGCCCCATCCCATCTCGGTATGTATACACTAACCGTCTCGACAGATAAGTGGTCTCAACCGAAAGATCTATATATAACCATCATCGTCTGTTCTCTCGCTGCTATTGTGCAAGGATGGGACCAGACCAGCTCTAATGCTGCCAACCTGTCTTTCCCGGAAAAGCTGGGGCTTGAATCAAACGAAAAACCGTATAACGACTGGATCATCGGGGCTATCAACGCTGCGTAAGTAGTTTTTTTGATGACGTCAATCTGTCAATTCAGCTAGTTGATGTATTCAATTAACAGCCCTTACTTTGCGTGCGCACTCCTCGGATGCTGGCTCACAGACCCACTGAACAACTATCTTGGTCGTCGGGGGACAATTTTTGTTTGCGGAATCTTCTGTACAGTTACTGTCATAGGTTCGGCGTTCTGTAACACATGGCCACAACTATTCGTGTGTCCCTTTTACCACCCAAATCTTGGACGTATCAGAACTGATCATTTTCAGGTATGCCGCCTATTCCTTGGTTTCGGGATGGGTCCCAAGGCTAGTACGACACCTGTTTTTGCCGCAGAGAGTACACCAGCCTACATCCGTGGAGGATTAGTTATGAGCTGGCAGATGTGGACTGCTTTCGGTATATTTCTTGGCTTCTGTGCTAACCTGATTTTCTATTCCTTGGTTGATGAGGTTGCATGGCGGTTGCAACTCCTTAGTGCTGTTATGCCAGCAGTACCTTTGGTTCTCGGGATATACCTCTGTCCAGGTACGTCTGAATCTCTCAGGTGAAGCACAGAATCCAATGCATATGGATGTAGAATCCCCGAGGTGGTATATGAAGAAGGGACGATATCGTGAGGCCTTCAAATCATTCAAGCGTCTGAGAAGCACGGAACTGCAAGCTGCAAGAGACTTATACTATGTCCATCGACAACTTGTGGAAGAATATAAGGTCACAGAAGGGATCACGTATCTGTCACGGTTTATTGAGTTATTCACCATTCCTCGGTAAGTGCCATTGATAAGATAATTTCCCTCTCACGATCCTTATCCAGTCTTCGCCGAGCGACGCTTGCCAGTTCGATAGTCATGATCGCTCAGCAGATGTGCGGTATCAATATCATCGCCTTCTATTCCTCGACACTGTTCTCCCGGGCAGGATATTCCGATTACCAGGCAATGTGGGGTAGCTTCGGGTTTGGATTGGTTAATTGGTTATTCGCATTCCCTGCTGTTTCGGCAAGTAGCTATGTCATGTAGTTAAAAAAAATACCCTGCTGATGATATCAGACCATTGATACCTTCGGTCGACGGAACCTCCTCTTGTTTACGTTCCCAAACATGGCCTGGAGTCTGTTCGCTGCAGGGCTTTGCTTCAAGTTCATTTCAGAGGCAAGCTCAGCAAGAGTGCCGTTGACTGCGGTGTTCATTGTCATCTTCACTGGTGAGTCGATACCATGTCGTTTCCTATTTACCCTCCTCATCTCGGTTTTCATGAAAGTTTTTTATTCTCCTGGCGAAGGACCTGTGCCATACACATACTCAGCTGAGGTGTTTCCCCTTACACATCGGGAGATGGGCATGTCATGGGCAGTCGCTACTTGTCTTGGCTGGGCTGGAATTTTAGCTATCACATTCCCGCGCATGCTTACGGTGCTGACGGAAGTGGGAGGCAAGTCTATTTGCTGAAGGCTGTAAACTCACATGGAGGTAACCACTGATTTATAGCATTTGGATTCTATGCAGGCCTTAATGTGCTCGCATTTATAATGATCTTCTTCCTTGTGCCTGAAACGAAACAGAGGACACTCGAGGAACTTGATTATGTGTTCGCTGTGCCGATTAGGAAGCATGCTGCATATCAGGGAGGAACTTTCCTCCCCTACTGGATCAAGAAGTGGATGTTCGGACAGAGAGACGCTGTCCTGGAGCCACTGTATCATTTAGAGGAGGTGGAAAGTATACTGGTCTCCCCGGGAAAGATTTGAGTTATTGAGATTCGTTCGTGGAATATAATCCAACGTATCTGTATTGATTTATCTTGTAACAATCACTGAATGTTTTAACAATGGAAGACTTATATAACATTTCTGAAATGAACAGATATGCTTTGCGGAAGGCCTTGTCTGGGGCAAGGTTAGTCGATTATGTGATTGAAGCATTGTTAAACTGACTATTCATGCAAAGGGATCGACGGCCAAGCTGTAAGATCTTGTAATCGAAGCAGGGAATTCTCTTGCCTCCACGACTTTACACCTCAGTACAATACGGGCCACCCCCCTTCGTGATTTCCTTGTCGAAATGGAGATAGATTTATGGGGTAGCCAATTAATCAGTACTGTGATGCCGTCCTTACCCGCTCTCTGCATTTCTCATGCTTCCATTTGGAATTTAAACGAGCATCTCACCAAGGCCGTATAGAATACGGAAGTCGCACTGATGCTCCGCTAATTTGGTTTCTGGCCCCGAGGTCCGAGGGAAAGCAGACCTGGACCACCATGAAGGTACAGCACTTGCGACGGCGGCAGTCCCACTGATCAAATACTTACGTAGGATGTAACTTTGCTCGTTAGGATTTTCAGCGGAGGGACGAGATTGGTACGCATGTTGTCGCAACAAAAACTTTAGGCTCCGAGGCGTTCATTGTGTTGGGTGTTTTTGCCTAAAGTATACAATAATGGCATGTTGAGTACATGGTCATTCGTTATATGGATGTTGTCGAAATTCAAGTACTCCGAGGTAGTAACATGAAGGATAGAAGGTCATTTCTGGGATATGCCTTGCGACATACATGTTTGAGAATGATCAAGGAGACAACGTCTAGAAATGCAATGAGGAAAACATATTCGAAAAAGCCGAAGCTGAGGTTTGTCGGGGTGGGGCCGGTGAAGTTCATTGAGGGATCCGACAACTTCGAGTTCTGCAAGTCTACAGGAGGGCATCTGGTATTGACGGCGCGTGAGACAAGAGAATGGTCAAAGAGCACGAGGCAAGAGATCTATTCCCAGGGGAGGCATACTGTGACTATGTTCATAATCGCCTCGTGGGTTTGAATCATCACGGAGGGCAACAACGGGGCATCTGTAAAACGTTGCAGTGCTGGCGTTAAATGTTCTCGATAGCATAGGGTGAGAGGCTAAAGATATAGCGAAGATGGAGAAACCGATCCTGAAAAGGAACGATAGATCGTGGGTCCTGGTGTTTAGGTCATGGATGAAGAGTGACAGGCGATGAGCGCCAGACCTGGTGAGGTAAAAATGGAGGCAACCAATATTAGCATGTGTATACGGCAGCTCGTGCATATATCTGAGGGTCGATCACAGAATAGTATTTTAATGTGAGATTCTGCGCCAGTGCAAGCATACGTGTTATAGGTTCAGTGCGGCCAACTCTTGAGCCAGCTGATGTAGACGTCAGCTCTGTCAGGGATGAGTCATGGTCAGAAATTCTGGATAAGGGAGGCGCCCTCTGGTGGGGGGGTGTAAATACGTGTCAAATTGTCATATCTGGTTGGAAGGAGAATGAGTAACGGAGAAATATTAGTGAATGGTCGCTCTTACAAAGTTGTGTCTTAGCAACTCAGAGGTATATCAAATGGTCGGACATTTCTTGCGGTGGTGGTGACTTGTCAAGCTGACAAGTATGAAAACGGAGAAAGGCTTTTTTGAAATTATCTCGTTCCGCGTAATGTGGATTATCTCATCATGTAGTGGCTGTGATTACCGTCGGTCCTGACCTCTGTCTGCTTCAACTTTCATCTCCAATTTCCTATCGCCGTCAGTGCGACGCGCAGGACGAACGGTCATGAGTTCGCTTGCCTTCCTGGTCACCGAGCTTCAGGTTTGTGCTCAGTAGTGTCAGGAAACTCTCGTCTAACGTACACCGCAGTCTCTCGCCAGTGAGACCAGAAGGAAGCATCCAGATATCCGTGAGGTGCACATCTATACCGGCCTTGTTGAACATCGGAGGGAGTAGCTAATATGTACGATGGGAAGGCAGCTGAAAAATCTCTTGCAATCTTACGAGCTTCGCCTGAACAGGCTACGGCGAGCTTGGCTTCAGGTACGCGTAGGTGTCCTTGTTACCCTGGATGTCGCTCACACTACCGTAGATGGACCTCAGTCAGACGACCTACTGCGGCCTGTATTCATGGGATGCGCGACGAGAAATGCAAAGGTCGTCGCGATATCCTTGGGGTCGCTGCAGCGCCTTATAGCCTTGAAAGCCGTGCCACAGTCTGCGGTAGCTCTTATCATAACAACAATGAGTGACGCTATAAGCCAAGGGGTCGACATCCAGCTTCGAATACTCCAGACACTGCTGTCGCTTATCACCAACTTCCCTGCCGTGCACGGGCCAATGCTAGGTGACGTACGTGTTCAGCCACGTTCTCCTAAGGACATTGATTAATGTTTCTGTAGGCATTACTTTTGTGCTTTAAACTACAAGAATCGAAAATAGCGGTGGTATCATCAACGGCAGCAGCAACTCTACGTCAGCTCGTGATGTTTGTCGTCGACAAAATGGTAGATGAAGATAGGAAAGATGACGTGCCCGCGGACGAGATGTCAGAGGTGAAGCTTCCAGATGGTACTACGAAGACGCTAGGACCTTCTGCGCGCGACGCATTTGCAGTGTTTGAGGATCTCTGTTTACTCGCGAACGCTGAAAAGCCGCATTTTCTCAAGCTAGATTTCCTTCACAAGACTTTCGCCCTCGAGTTGATCGAAAGTGTACTCACCAATTACCACGATTTATTTCGGCGCCACGCAGAAATGACCCTTTTGCTCCGTCATCACCTCTGCCCGCTCCTCCTCAAAGCAATCTCGGAACGACCGATATTCCCGCTAACACTACGATGCACCCGGGTTATTTTCCTCCTGCTGAAACAGTTCTCCCTGGAACTGCAAACCGAGTCAGAAGTTTTCCTCATGCTTTTCATCAGGATCATTACCGAGGATCCAGAGGCGCCTCAGTGGATGCGCGTTCTGGCGATGGAGATTATGCGTGGGCTCTGTAGTGATGCCGAGCTTATGCGAAATGTTTGGAACCGCTATGACGCCCAAGGGGAAGGATCCAAAGTGTTCACCTCGCTCGTATCAGCCTTGAATCGTTTGGTTACAGAGAAACCAGCGTTGCTTGGTGTTGGTAGCCAAATGTCGGGGGTAGGAGTACATTCGGAGTCTGGGTCTCTATCTGCGTCTAGTTCGGGTTATAGTTTGGATATGGGAGGCATGGCAGCCATTGCAAGCGCTACCGTGTCAGGCGTTGTTGGAATGATGGGTGCGAGTGGAGGTCTAAGTCTTCAAGGATCTGCAATGAAGCTGCAATGGTATGATTTGCGTTGATTGTTTCTGCCGTCTCGTGAATTTACTCCATCTGGTTGACAGCATCGATCAATTGGACAAGGCAGATTCTCCTCCCATACCAGAATCGTATATCTATCTATTAGGCATCCAGTGCTTAGTGTCACTCTGTGAAGGATTCGCGTCCTTTACCGGTCCTTTGTATACTTCCATTGTTATACAAAAACCGCGCGCTGCAGGAGAAACTGTGAACCGGGCTCCTCCAGCCCTTGACCTATCCGCGCTGCCGGCAGATGATATCACCACGAAACATCTTTACATCGTCCGCGACATTATAGAGAGCGGCTGGCCAGCTTTGCTGGCAGCGTTATCCTTTGTCATCTCTACTAATCTCTCCGACGAACTGTTTGCAGACGTGCTGGCTAGCTACCAAGCAGTTACCAATGTATCCGGAATGCTTGGCCTAACAACATCACGGGACGCTTTCTTCACCAGTCTATCCAAGTTCTCGGTTCCTTCGCGTGTCGTACACAGCCTTGACACGTACACAGATGTCCAGACACCCCGATCGGCAAGCGGGTCGTTATCCGAAAACTTGGGTTTAACGGGACCCACTGGGCCTCCAGGTCTATCGGAGAGGAACCTAGCGTGCCTAAAGGTACTGCTCTCTAGTGCTATGTTTCTCGCAGGAAGTCTTGGCGGAAGCTGGTTTCAAATTTTGGAAGTGTTGCAGAACGCTGAGTACGTATTGACGTGGAAGGGCGGACCGCAAGGAACGCCAAGCAAACGCCATCCATTCGGACACGCGCAGGCCGGTCGGTCGATGTCAGTATCGGGTGGACCGCCGATTCCACACCCTTCTCCCCCTCGGCATCCCTTACTAAGTGATTTGGATTCAGAAACACTGCAAAGTGGCATTCAAAGACTCTTCGATACCTCCAAAAACTTAGATGACGATGCGTTTAAGTATTTCATTGATGCCCTGTGCAGGTTGAGTGCGGAAATGGTTGACATGCAGTCGGATGGAGGGAACATCATTTTAGAGACGGACAGCGCGGAAGAGTTGAGCAGCGTTGGCTTGTCGCCAGTCCTGGATGCTTCTAGTCGAAGACGGATTAGCGGGATTCATATACCGCGTTCGGTGGTAAGTTGTTTTTGACGGTTCGATGATTCGGCTGATTTACGTCCAATAGCGTTCTGGCGACTTCGGAATTGGAAAGCTGGGTGGTATCGCGAAACTGAATATCCATCGATTAATATACCGCTCGCCCGATGTTGCTTGGGATAAGACAACCAGCCATCTATTGTCTATCATCCGGCTTCAATTTGCGCCTCAAGCCATACGCATACAAGCGGCTCGCGTTCTTGACGATATTCTGGAGACTGTACCGCGGAATCTCAGTGCCATGGCTGAGTCGCAGGCGCCGGTACAGAAACGCGTGCTAGACGTCCTGTCTCAGCAGGTCATGCCCGATTACTCTACTCCAGCCTCGCATTCTTCGACTAGCGTGGAGCTCCGGAAGATGGGTCTCGAGACCCTCCACCAGATTCTCCAGTCGTCGGGACATACATTACTGGTGGGTTGGGAGACAATTTTCACTATGCTAGGGAGCGTATGTAAACCTCCTCCAATAACCAGGTCATCATCAATAGACTCTGTGGCAGCATTAAGTGTCGCGTCGTCACCGACAGCGAGATCTAGATCGTTGCCACTGGGTTTAGGCATGCCATCGGAGAAGAGTAACAATGCGTTGATCAAAATTGCATTTCAGTCCTTAACCCTTGTTTGCGACTCTGTAACAGCTCTATCCCCCGACCATCTACGCCTGTGTATCAGTACTCTTGGGCAGTTCGGCAAGCAGTCGGATACGAATATCGCGCTTACCGCTGCTGCCAGTCTCCTTTGGAGTGTTTCAGATGCTATACAGTCAAAACGGAAACACGCAGAAAAGGAACCAGAATACAGCGCCCTTTGGATGTTCCTTCTGCTCGAGGTATTGGGGCTTTGCACCGATCCTCGACCCGAAGTACGAGATGGTGCTATCCAAACGCTGTTTAGGACGATGCAGTTGTATGGAGGTACCCTTAGCTTGGAAACGTGGGATCAGTGCATCTGGAAGGTTACTTTCCCGCTGTTGGATTCCCTTTCAGAGGAGCTTAGACGACATGCGTCGGAGGAAGAGGGTGCCTCTCCCTCTGACCAGGCCTGGGACGCGTCGAAGATC
Organism: Armillaria sp. CMW 4456; assembly: GCA_028551335.1. Lineage (NCBI taxonomy): Eukaryota > Fungi > Basidiomycota > Agaricomycetes > Agaricales > Physalacriaceae > Armillaria > Armillaria sp. CMW 4456. Next base: position 51,279 of record JANDKJ010000083.1, on the reverse strand, counting down.
CTCGCTCTTCAATCCATTGGATCGATCTTTCACGATTTCCTGGCATCGAAGATACTGCATTTGGAGTCACTCAAGGAGGCGTGGAATGTCTTCGTGAACCATATACAGGAGTCGGTTCTCATTGATCATCGGACAATTAGTGCGCCAGCGCTACGATGCCTCGAGAAAGCCTTGAAGGCATCGTCTTCTGCATCACCTGAAGTCAAGGAACGTGTCTCTGATGTATGGGAACGTGTTTGGCAGTCTATTGATGCTATCGGTGAAGCTGTCTTGCGGAGGAGTGGAACCCAAACGCCTTCCAAACCCTTTGTTGATGGAGGGCCCCCTAAGCCGTTCACGCAGGAGAGTTTGGTGGCTTTTGTCGATGTCATACAGTCCACACGTGCTGTCAGTCGCGCGGTGAGCGGGACCGAATGGCCGTTGGATCGTATCACTAGACTCATGGGGATCCTTAAAGGCGAGGAAATCAGTTTTCTTTCTTCTCCTTCTGCGAGGCTCAATGCATTGTGTAGGCGTTTTGACCTACCCTAGTTCCCCTGACTATAGACCAGATATCGATAGTCTTCCTCCCCTTCAGGTAGGTGAACTATCGCAAGTGCAAGCATCAGTCATCTCACTTGATTTCTCAGTCTGTGGTGATGGAAACCATAAGCGCTATTGACCTATCTGTTACAGGATCTCCTTCCCTTATCATGCGAGATCTGTCGGAGTTCGCGACTCTTGCCTTCTTGGCTGCTTTTGATGTGCAAATGAGCAGCGGGAGTCAGATACCCCAGAAGCGTATCACATATATCGCACTGTCGAAGCGGACGATGCCGATGCTCGTTGATTTGTTCACCAAGTTCAAGGACCTCGTTGCAATCTACGTTGACGGAACACTCGAAGCTGTGATATCTGTAAGTGTTCGAGATAATATATCAGCTAATGCTTGAATGATTGATTCTGTTCCAGGCGTACTCCATACCTATCAAGCTTAAGTATGATTGTCCACCCGCATCAAAGTTTGGGAAAGATCTCCCGCTATGGAAGACCGCAACAACATGTTTCCTGCGGATCGTCAAAGAACTTTCACGCCAAATCAATGCCCTGAGTTCGGGTGGGTGCTGTTTATTGTGAGTTGCGGTTGTGATTCGACTAATGCCATCTTGTAGACATTCCTGATGAGCGCATCGAGGGTATTTGGAGACAAGTCATTGATGTCTTCCGAGGGGGAATTCTTGCTGATTGGTGGGTTGCCTTGTATACGCGCATTATCTCTCTCATTTTTGTACTACTAGCTCACCAGCCGAAGAGTTTCCCTTGGACGTGCAGGAGGCTGAAGAAAACTTTGATCTCGCCCTCGTTGCTGCCCTCGAAATTGATGTAGTACCACATTTCGGTGATCCCCGACTTCCTGATTCGCTTGTTGCTCAGCTCTCGAAGATACTTCACCGCGGAAGTTTGCTCTATGAATCGGACGTAGGGCCTACATCGCCTCGCAGTCCGAGTCCAGAAGGTGCCGTGAAGACCGTATCACCAAACACTGCCGAATTTATCAACGTCAACATTGGTCATGGCAGTACTGATTCAGGTTTCTTGTTGCCAAGAGAACGTTTTTCTTATTGGTGTTTCGACCTCCTTTTCTTGATATGCTCCGATACTACAAGAGGTGATCACCCTCTGCTTATCAAGATCATATCAGTACTCACCTGTATCTATCTCAGACCAAGAGCGCTCCAGGAAGCGCCTTGCAGCACTCAGTATACCGTCCCTTTTGAACAGGTGCCGAGCAACGTTGGTCGGATACGTGGCAGATGAGGCCCTGCGCGGAAACTTACCTTTCCCTAGGTTCGCGGCATCTTGTATAGCTCAACGTGTATCATGATTGATTAACAGACAGGGCTCGGGAGGATGAACTTCTATATGTGTTGCGAAAGATGCTAGAGCTCAAGCTTTGGTCAGGATCTTTGTGGGCGGCCCTATCTGACGATCCGTCCAAGAATTGTGTCGATCAGCCTGGTATGCTTCCATTTGCAACAACTCCGACTTGGATTGATTTTGTCTACAGTTTTAGATATATCCTTGGGGCCGTCATTACTCATTGCAGATGCTGTTAAACGCTCGTCAGTAGCACATCTATTCCACTTTTATGGTGTACTGTGCGAAATCGCATCAATACCCCGGAAAACGCCGTTTACCTGGACTAGTCCACCCACGACAGCAGAGATTTCACCCTTGAATGGTCACGCTGAGAACGTTAATGGAGCAGTGCAGTTAGACGCCCGAGATTTATCACGCCAATGTTTAAAGGAGGTGGGTAAGGAGATGGGGGTATCATGTTGATAAATCTGTATTCATGTACTAATTTTACTCAATTGTTCACATAATGATATGACGGATTCACTAAGTAGATAAGGTTTTCCATCGGAAGAAAGACTTTGCTCATTATGATAGCACAGACGCTTTCATTTCCATTCTATCACTCTTGGGGCAAGACAAATATATCCCGAACATCGTATGGATCCTGGCTGCGTGGGGTGAGCGTGCATTCTTTGTTAACTTTATGCCCAACTTGGCAAAAGTTTCATACAGAGCTTGGTAAAATACTCAGAGTATGGCGAGTTGACGTGAATTGATTGAGCCTGGAACACATTATTGAAGGAAATGATCGATATCGAGGCTCTAGAGATAAGCTACATCAAACCTGTGGAGAGGGGAATGACATCGGAGTAGACACGACGAAGCTTTATAGCAATCTGTAACGACAGAAGCGTGTATACAAATAATAAGTAATCAGAAGGAAAAAATCGGGACCGTCGGGGTACCAGGCACAATATCCGATACTTTCCTCAGCAGAACCAATTTTCCACAACTATCTTAGAAATTCTACTTATGTATTGATGACTGGTAAGATGAGTTTTTGCAATGGGTAAAACAAATCAGCGGCAGTGGTACTTAAACGCGACACGTCTGTGGCGTGGAAATCTGATCACGAGGTCAAGTCGTGTCGTCGGCCCACCGATCTTATTGGCACTCCTTCGACCTCTACCATGATTGTCCTAAAGTCCACTCATTTCACAACTTAAGAGCTATTCGACTAGGAGGTAAAATACCGAAAGGGCCCACCTCTAGTACGCCTGTGTGTTATTGCAAAATTTCAACTGAGACTGACATTCAAATTGAGGCTGAATATTTCCTCTTCTAATCCCTCTTTAGATACCCCCCAGAGGAAATCTGGTATCGGATGCTGTCTCAACTCCTTCTCCAACCTTCTCCGAGCGCCACCGTACGCATATATGATGCATCCATTCCTGAGCACACTCGTTGGTGTGTCCAACATTCGTTTGTCTTTGTTTTCCCAGTCTGATTCGTAGTGTCTTTCTAAAAGGCTTCATCACTTGAGCGTTGTGCCCTTCTTTCCAGAATACCCGACTTCCCTGACTCACGTGTATCACCCAGTTTCGACTCGCAGGAATCACGGGTCGTTCCCATCACGGTGTCGACCCGACTCAACCTGTCAATCAGAGGATGACAATCTTGAATTTGAGCCAGCAGCTTACAGCAGCATGTGGTAATTAATATACTATACATCAGCACGAGCATCCTTGTAATATTAACCCAGTTTTCGGACATACCCTCTGTGCATCCTCCATCCGCCTATGAGACACTACCAACCGGCCGCGGAACATCCTCGCCCACGTCCCCCTCCTTCGCGCCCAACACCTCCATCAAGTCCCTCCTCCCAAACATATACGCCGCCTCGACAGCCGTCGGCTTCCCCATCCTCGGATCTGCCCCAGCCCCCACCAGTACTCTCACCGTCTCCATATATCCCTTGAAAACCGCTCCTGCAATAATACTCTGCCCACGGTCGTTCAGACGGTTGGGATCAGCGCCCATCTCTATGAGTTCCTTGGCGAGCGAGTGGTGCCCCGCATACGCAGCGAGCATGAGGAGGGTATTCCCCTCAGGGTTGGTCAGGTTGGGTGGAAGCCCTGCACGGATGGCGAGGACGAGGACGGAGGCATCGCCGTTCCTCGCGGCGTCGAACATGCGGTGTGCGAATTCGATGGTGGCGGCAGGAAGAGACATAGTGAGACAATGGTGATGTCATCGAGTCATGAGGAGGATTACTTTCGATCACGTGACCGCTGCAATGACCGAACCCTCGGTTTTGTTGTCGTGCGGTGTCGAGAGATCACCAGACCCGTATGGATTTCCTTTCATTGTAACGTCGAAAGAGCTTACTATATCTACCTTCATAGCTCCTATTGATTGCCTCCATTTTCACCTCACCAGGTCTGGCGCTCATCGCCTGTCACTCTTCACCCATGACCTAAGGACTAGGACCCACGACCTATCGTTCCTTTTCAGGATCAGTTTCCATATCTTTGCTGTGTCTTTAGCCAGCCTTTCACCCTGTGTTATTGAGAACATTTGACACCAGTGTCGCAACGTTTTTATGGATGCCCTATTTTTGCCCTTCGTGATGATTCAAACCCACGAGGCGATCATGATCAGTCACAGTATGCCTCCCCTGGGAATAGACCCCTGAACCCGTGCTCTTTGACCACTCTTCTATCTCACGCGCCGTCAATATGATGCCTTCCTGTAGACTTGCAGAACTCGAAGTTGTCGGATCCCTCAATGAACTTCACCGGCCCCACCCCGACAAACCTCAGTCTCAGCTTTTACAGATATATTTTCTTCATTACATTTCTAGACACTGTCTCCTTGATCATTCTCAAACATGCAATGATCTTTAATGTGCTGTACAATACAACTTATTCCAGTGGACCTGAAGCGAACTAAGATGACCGCACGAATCCTTTCGGAGCCACGCAGCACTTGGTATTATACCACAAGCAAAGTATTACTATGCTATATCTTGAGCGTAGTCCTCTCTGTATCCTCTCTTGTATCATATGGTGGCGTCTGCATCAGCATCGGTGCCGCGCAACATTTCAATTTGGGAACGAGACTCCTGGGGAAAGACTACGTGGGGTGCTTCATCCCGTCATAGCTTTGATACCCGGAAACAAATGATGGGAGCAGTGTACTGAGGTGTAAAGTCGGGGAGGCAAGAGTTTTCCCTGTTTTGATTACAAAATCTTAAATCTTGGCCGTAGATCTCTTTGCATAAATAATCAGTTAACAATGCTTCAATCACATAGTTGACTAACCTTGCCCTAAGCAGGGCCCTCCGCAAAGCATATCATAAATGTCATATAAGTTCTCCATTGTTAAAACATTCAGTGATTGTTACAAGATAAATCAATACAGATACGCTGGATTATATTCCACGAACGAATCTCAATAACTCAAACTTTTACCGGAGAGACCGGTATACTTTCCACCTCCTCTAAATGATACAGTGGTTTCAGGACAGCGTCTCGCTGTCCGAACATCCACTTCTTGATCCAGTAAGGGAGGAAAGTTCCTCCCTGATATGCAGCATGCTTCCTAATCGGCACAGCGAACACATAATCAAGTTCCTCGAGTGTCCTCTGTTTCGTTTCGGGCACAAGGAAGAAGATCATTATAAACGCGAGCACATTAAGGCCTGCATAGAACTCAAATACTATAAATTAGTGATCACCCCCATGTCAGTTTACAGCTTTCAGTAAGGAGACGAGACGTAACTTACCTCCCACTTCTGTCAGCACCGTAAGCATGCGCGGTAATGTGATAGCTAAAATTGCAGCCCAACCCAGACAAATAGCGACTGCACATGACATGCCCATTTCGCGATGTGTAAGGGGAAACACCTCAGCTGAGTATGTGTATGGCACAGGTCCTTCGCCAGGAGAATAGAAGACTTTCATGAAAACCGTGATGAGGACGGTTAATGGGAAACGATATGGTAGTGACTTACTAGTGAAGATGACAATGAACACCACAGTCAATGGCACTCTTGCTGAGCTTGCCTCTGAAATGAACTTGAAGCAAAGCCCTGCAGCAAGTAGACTCCAGGCCATGTTTGGGAACGTAAACAAGAGGAGGTTCCGTCGACCGAAGGTATCAATAGTCTGATATCATCAGCAGGGTATTTTTAAACCAAAGTAACGTAACTACTTGCCGAAACAGCAGGGAATGCAAATAACCAGTTAACCAATCCAAAACCGAAGCTGCCCCACATTGCTTGGTAGTCGGAATATCCTGCCCGGGAGAATAGTGTCGAGGAATAGAAGGCGATGATATTGATGCCACACATTTGCTGAGCGATCATGACTATCCAACTGGCAAGTGTCGCTCGGCGGAGACTGGATAAGGATCGTGAGAGGGAAATTATCTTATCAATGGCACTTACCGAGGAATGGTGAATAACTCAATAAACCGTGACAGATACGTGATCCCTTGGGTGACTTTATATTCTTCCATAAGTTGTCGATGGACGTAGTATAAGTCTCTTGCAGCCTGCAGTTCCGTGCTTCTTAGCCGCTTGAACGATTTGAAGGCTTCACCGTATCGTCCCTTCTTCATATACCACCTCGGAGATTCTATATCCATATACATTAGATTTTGTGCTTCGCCCGGGAGGTTCAGACATACCTGGGCAGAGATATATCCCGAGAACCAAAGGTACTGCCGGCATAACTGCACTAAGGAGCTGCAACCATACAAACCCACGAACCAAGGAATAGAAAATCAGGTTTGCACAGAAACCAAGGAATATACCAAAAGCAGTCCACATTTGCCAACTCATAACTAACCCTCCACGGATGTAGGCTGGTGTACTCTCTGCGGCAAAGACAGGCGTCGTACTAGCTTTGGGACCCATCCCGAGACCAAGTAACAGGCGGCATACCTGAGAATGATCAGTTCCGATACGTCCAAGATTTGAGTGGTAAAAGTGACACACAAATAGCTGTTGCCATTTGTCACAGAACGCAGAACCTATGACAGTAACGGTACAGAAGATTCCGCAAACAAAAATTGTCCCCCGACGACCAAGGTAGTTGTTCAGCGGGTCCGTGAGCCAGCATCCGAGGAGTGTGCATGAGATGTAAGGGCTGTTAATTGAATACATCAGCCAGTTGAATTGGCAGATTTATGTGATCAAAAATACTACTTACGCAGCGTTGATAGCCCCGACAACCCAGTCATTATGAGATTTTCTGTGCGATTCAAGCCCAAATATTTCCGGGAAAGACAGGTTAGCAGCATTCGAACTGGTCTGATCCCATCCCTGCACAATAGCAGCGACAGAGCAGACGACGATAGTTATGTATAGATCTTTCGGTTGCGACCACTTATCTGTGGAGACGGTTAGTGTATACATACCGGAACGGGATGAGGCGCACATGTATTTTCTCTCCTGATTGCCTCTCGATCCGCCTCATCTAATAGCGGCAGTGTCTCGAATTCACCTGGGCGCTGAGCAAGCAACGCACCCTTCTTGAATATCTCTACGTACTCAGCGAACCCTTTTTCTCTGGTGAATTCCTCTACCTGCGAGAGTAGCTTATCCTGAGGAATACCATGGAGAGGATTTTGAATTCTCAGTCACCCCGCGGGGAGATCGTAAGCCATCAAGGGTGTGGAGAAATTTGAAAATGGAGATTACCGTGCATTAACACTGTTGACTAGATTGATGCGATCGTTTCGATCTTCATATCCTTTCTCTGGGTCAGACATCGTTATCGACTGCAGGAGATGGTGTACTGAAGTAGGGGAGTAAAAGTGGTGTGTGATTCAAGAATCCCAAAAGTTGCTTAAGACCTGTGGCTCTATAGCATTCTCGTCAACTCAATATCTAAGTATAAATGCGAGGCTGTACCTTATAGAGTTTGTGGAGCATTATCGGGTTTCTATATCCAGGAGTCCATACATTTCCACCATATTACGAGGCTGCTGTAGCCACACGCACATGTCGTACAGGGAACATGAGTGCTGTGAAAGGCCGACCCCAAGTCCCAATCCTATCGCATGTGCACTGATGAGTGGCTTCGACAATATTTAAATGAAAAAGAAACACCAACGATATATTGCAAAGGACTTCAGTATAAGTTTCTGAACGGGAACACTCCCAATGTTTGCAGGGAGACGTAACAGCACATAAAGTACAGACGTCTTGGCTCGTCAAACATTTCCCTGCTTCTGTGAAACCAGTATACTATCTCCATTCGTTATCCATATGACGATCAGTGGTGTAAGAGGCGCGCTACAGAAAAGCTCTTTACGCAGTCTACTAATGATAGATCATAATAGTAACACCAACCTTTCTCAGAGCCTCTACTCGTGAATGGCTGTGAAAATGACGGCAGGCCTGCGACTTGTAGCTCTGAAAAGCGTAAGTGATGGGTTTGACTGTTCGCGGAATGGAAAGGCCGAATCCACAAGACCGAGCAGTAGCACAACCGAGTCAGCTGGAATGGGAACAAAGTCGACTTCACATTTATAGAGTCCTATTCATTGAATTTTCGTATTACCGAGTCATGCTAAACGTAACGGGTTGGGCCGAAAGCAGCTGCAGTCCTTGATTCAGGGATTCAAAGGATAAAAAATAGCAGTTGTCCCCCCTGTGAATATCCCCCGACTGCGAGTGCCACAAATTATAGGGATTTCCATCAGTTGTGGTCCCCCTGTGAATATCTCCTGACTGCGAGTGCCACAAATTATAGGGATTTCCATCAGTTGTGGCCCTCTCCCGCAGAGCATTGAATGGAATAGTGCACAAGGAGCCGAACAAAATATAGATCTTTTGACCAGGTGATGTCTTTAGACACAGCATTGACAAAACGCCAACGCAGGCGCAATAGATATGTCACGTCTACAGCAATCCAACAGCCTATTGAGGTCTGTACCAAACCATCAATGGTCAACAGTGTGTGAATGTCTTAGCCGAAGCCAAACAGTGGCAGCGACCGTATATCACTACACTCACGCCGACAAGTTCTCCGCAGGGACGGTGGATGATCGCAGAGTTTTCGGTTCCTACGTATGCAGAGGAAGCTCAGTACAATCCAGGACGATGAATAATGGACCGAACGCATCTGACTGGTTTTTCGATTCCGCAGCCATAAAACACAGGCCAGCACCAGCCTACCACGAGTATTTTTCAAGGTGGGGTGTTCATCGAGAGGAAGACATGTATCACTATCCTCTTGTCTCCCCTTTGCATCAAAGAGTGTAGTGCCAGCTTGGCAAGTGACTCAGGTCCGTGGGATTCGTGTGTAAACGTAGTGACGGTGAAGCTGTGGAGGACAAAATACATTCGATGGTGGCTGTTGTCGGTGTCCTTTATTAAAGCGGAGGTCAGGTGTCGGCGCTTCTAATAGATATCAAACAGGCGGGCTGTACAACCAATGACAAGACCGGTGTACCTGAGTGCTGTCAAACGGAGAAACCAGTATGAATATGTGTCTCGTAAGGAAGTCATCAATCGACCTTGAAGGAAGGTAACGAGGATCAGAGAAACAAGCAAGGCAGCTTGGAAGTCTTAAAGAGGCCATATAGAGAGGGGTATACTTGTCTGAAAGTTGGACGGGAGCGAACCCAGTGATTTCCTGCTGCACATCACGCTCACACAACACTCGCTCGCGATACAAAATCGTTGGAGGTTGAGGCATTGTCTTTTTGAGTAGGGATCTGGGCTCAACAGAGTTTGGATGCAGGTGCCCCCGCAAACCGCATAAGCAATATCGATCAATGTCTGATGGTTATGGGTAGCACGTGACTATCATGTCCAGAAGAGTCAGCAGAGACTAAAAAAAAGGACCGTACGAGGTTCAATGGAAGATAAAAAATCATGATTATCGATACCAGGGACTATGAAAGAGAACTTGGAACTGCGTCATAGAAGTAGTGACTGTTCACGTCGGACCTCTCCGCAGCCTCATCGGTAAGAGAAGGGTATGGGATAAATGGAGAATGTATGCGGAGGGCAGCGGCATACTAGAAAGGGGGACTTCATCGTTTTGGCAGCTGTCCTTTGGGGAGCAATTGAAGTCGTTGACAGTGGTGGCAGTTCCGCAACCAAAAGAAATGTGAGATGAATGTCAAATTTGCGTCTCCAGGATTCCGGACCTCCGGACCGCTACTTGCCATGTTTCCACTGAGTCAAAGTCTGATTTCAAACACACGTTCGCTGTATATCAACCTTCGAATATAATCATAGCTATGACAAGCGAATATCAATTGTGTTTACCTTGATTCACAAGGTGCGACATACAGTTTTTCATCCGCGACTATAAAGACCAGGACCGGACAATTATACTAAAAGCGAATGCATAAGAATTTTTGGGCTCGCCTGCCATTACATTACTACGTGTACTTACCATGACGCATCTCTAATGTTTGCCATTTATATTTTAATCACACCACCATGAACTACATATTCCGAGTCCTTTGTGACTCGGTTTTAGTGGTGCAAAACCCCATTTTGAAATTTACCCAAAGTGATAGACTGATTCACGGGAATTGTCAGGATAGATAAGAGTAGATAATGATTGATGCCAATGTGCCGGCTACTATATATGGGTTATATTTTAAATATATTTCCTTTTTTATATGTGGTTGTGATTTCCCCTGAGCGGCCGACATGCCAAACCCATTGAGACATAAGTTATTTCAAATTAATTTCCTTTTTTTGCTTTAAAAACCATGGACTTTGCCATACTATTTGATTTACCCCCTGCCAACATGCCACATTGCTATTTCAAATTAATTTCCTTTTTTTGCTTTAAAAACCACGGACTTTGCTGTGGTATTTGATTTATAATGCTGACAAACTGCTGATTGATATATGTTAGCATTATTATGTTATTACAAGCTTCTGTCCCATGCCTTCGTCATGATTGTGGAGACCCCTCGCATGCTCGGGCCCTCCACAATCTTGACTGTGGCATGGAACTTCAGCTTGTTGGGGCCCACCCCAAACCTGGCTCATTACTCCACTCAGTATGCAATTCTATCTAAGTACATTTACCAAATTGTGCTGGTAATCTACCTTTTACTCATCAGTTAAGTACAAATAAATCCATATTATTAATATATCTGCCTGTTCTTAGTAGACATGATTAACATCAGTATCTCAAACCATAGATAGCTCAACTCTATACCTATACATATCTATCTGCTTAACCTATCAATGACATGTTTCAATTATCTATAAATCAAGTTCCATAGTGAAGGAACAGTGTAACAGTCTATATCCATGGGTTTACACAATATTTTTATGCTCAATCTAATGAATCTGGCCCCTTTGACATATTCAATAATACAAAGGCATTTAATCTTCCTTGATATATATATAGCAAATAGCATAGGTAACCTATAGGTATTCTAAGCCATACCCATACTCATATCTGCCAACCTGTGGATCATATTGGGAAAGCTTAGATGGTATGTCCATTGCTATAATATCATGTCTTACTGTTTCATTGTTATTATGGACAATTGTATATAGTCTCCCTCCTCAGCTGTTTCATCTCCTTGAACATCTGAGAGTGAGTTTATTTCATGTATATATTATATTAGTACTTAACATATCTGTAAAATTACAGTGTTATGTATCTACAGGTCAGTTAGATAGGTATACAGCTTACAACAGATATCTCTCAGGTCATAGATACCCAATGCCTGTATCTATACCCATATATACCCACCCATCTGACCCACCAGGTTTTGCAAAGCCATGCTATTTCCTATGTATATGCCATTTACTCACCAACAATCAAACATTTAAAAATGTCTGACACAGATTAGCATGTATTCTCTTAAAAACATTGCAGCACAACTTCTTTCTGGCATTTCAGATGCACAAAAAATTGAAATGGCATATACAGATATTCCAAAATACCAGAAGGAAAGCTCTACTACCTATTGTCTTTTAGTAATACACTATTTATAGATGCACAGCATATATCCCTTCTTTTAAGATTACTGATTTTGACTCAATTCTGGTTAATCAAGAATGCAAAAGTATCTATGCAATCTCTAAAAGCCTTAATATTTTGGAGGATTATCTAATAAAAGAAAATGAAAAACAGGTTCCTTTTGTAAACCTATTAGCTCCAACACCTTGGCTGTCAGATGAACAAAGTATTAAATGTTGAAGGTTATCTATATTTTACATGATATTTCATCTGAATTTACTCTCTTATTGTTTCATATACTATCACTATCTATTTTCCCTGTCTTACTCCTATTTCATAGATCTTTTATAAGTAGGAACCATAGACACCTGCATACCTCAGTCATTATATATACACTGTGCCTGACTGAGGTATGTATTGGAGAATATCTATTTGATATCCATATGTCTTGGTATTTTACCCACTGTTTAATTAGTATCTGCTTTTACTTTTCTTTATGTACATGCCTCTTATATTCTCAATCATATCTATACATGTTGTAGATAGTTAAATACATCAGCTATTTTGTCTATATTGCACTGACTGAGGTATGTATCTTACTATTCAATTTACTGTCCCATTACTTACAATTACTCTTAGTTCTTACCATTTATTCTTTGTCAATAGATACAGTAGTACTGTCAATCTACAGTTATTTTGTCTACATTGCTTGTAGATACTTATACACATTCTTTGTTCATTATTCAAATAGCAATACTCCTTCAAGGTTAGATTATCAAATTAAGCAATGAACTGTTCTCTATTTCCTTAATCTATTGCATAAAGAATCTTCTATAAGAGTGTCAAAAACAGCAGTGAAATATCACAATAGATATTGTTGATTCAAATAATTAGTTAACTCTACATGAATTTTAGTTTATTATCTGCATAGTTCAGAGATTTTGATCTGTAATCATGTAATAAATATCAAATATAGTTTTATTGTATATAGCAAAAAATAAAAGAAGCAGTAGAAATGGTTCAGTGGCTGTTGAGGAATAAAAAATGGTTGGAAAGCGACTCGTGGGAACTACCTTCCTAAGTTGTGAAGCATCCCAAATGAGTCACCATCAGCTTATATAAGTATTGAGGCACCCAATGACAATGTGGGAATGAAGTGCCTAAAAGAGTGGTGCAGCTGCTTAGTCATGCTTAAGTAAATATCTTTGTAATGCTTAGTAACATTCCCCCTAAAACTAACAACACCAAACACTTCCCTTCCATTATATATAGGATTATTATATATACTAGCTATTAACAAGTTAAGGTAGGCGACATGCAAAACCCGCTAAGGTCACATGATCTGGTGTGACATGTCCAAATTGAGCGAATGGGTGCTTCGAGGAGGTATAGTACTTGCTACAGAAGAAATATTTAAAATATCGAAAATAGAAGGTGTTATAAGCATGTATAGCTAGCTGAGAAACAAAGGACTTTCTCAGACATAGTATATCGGATGAGGAATTAAGAGTTTGTTACAGAAATAGCCCAAAATCAGTAAATACTGTTTCTGTAAAGCTTTTTGAACAAAGCTCTTTCAATGATAAAGTAAGACACATTTTTTGCACAGTTGGTATTCTGTACCTCTGGTATATCAACATCAGGGAACAAGGTATTTAACTTACTCTGTGAAAGTCGCTCAATTTGGACATCACAATTAATCACGTGATTATAAGCATCTCTCCTGTTATTTACCTTAATTCCTCATCCAACATAAGGTTTCTCAAAAATTCCTGTTGTCTTCAGCTAGCAATACATGTTTATAACAGCTTCTATTTTCGATATTTTAAATACTTCTTCTGTAGCAAGTACTATACCTCCTCGAAGCACCCCTTCGCTCAATTTGGACATGTCACACAAGATCATGTGACCTTCGCGGGTTTTGCATGTCGCCTACCTTATCAATCGTCTACACGGATAAGGACTCGGATCTGCCGCGTCCCGGCGGCCCACTCCTACTGGTAAATACCGTACCCGAGATACGCTTTCTTTTTGTTTTCTCCTCTTTCTTTCTTCCCTTCATACTTACTAGTAGACGTCTCTCTACTCTCTAAATGGCATCCGTCTTTTCAAATACACCTGTCTGTCCTGAGTAGCGTTCCCGCCTTGAAAGACGGGTTTCCAGACTAAAAGTGAGGTTCACCGAAGGAAGAAAGCTACCTTTCGTACTAGAATTCCGTTCTTCCCAGTGTCTCCAAAACAGCTACTTTGTTTCTTTCATTCCTCACCTTATTTTTCCGGGAGAGAATGCGGCAGTTTTTTACGACTGCCTGTGCAAAATTGTGCCTGTGACAGTTCGGTTTCTCAAGGCACTGTTTTTCTCATCTCTGCACTGTACACCTCAGGTCCAATACGTGAGATCCAATAACGCCCATAATACAAATGATGTTCTAGTTGATCTCAGTATATTGGTTCTTACGCCTTTGTTGCACCTCAGGAAAATGAGCATGATCCTCGTTTCTTTTGCGGCCTTTCCCCTACTGATAGCATCTCGCCCCCTGCATGAAAACCCTAGAAATCAAAATCTCATCTGGTCAACGACATTCTCAAGTTTTGTCTCTTCATCTCTTCCTTGAAGACTTCGCCGGCATTTCTGTGCTCCCCCCCACATGCTTCCGTCTGGAACCACCTTATACTACATCACGTCGAACGGAAAATTCATAATCGAACAAAACAGACTTGAATTGCATAGCAAATATCCAGAGAACCGTCTGTATATGTACGTGACATCCAAGCGTGAGACCACTTCGAAGCAAGAAAAAACTCATCATGCAACGCAAGGAATCCTGGCTCCCTTGTTGTAATCAGATATTATATACTTAGTGAGGTAAATCAGGTCCGTATCCATGCTGGAAAAGAATGAGTGTAGAGGGTATGGATATATCATGAGATAGAAACGTGAACACAGCCTCCTTAATGCAACAGGATGATTGCAGCGATACCAGAGATGAGGGCGATGAGGGTGACACCATCATGGTAGGTCGTCGAAGATTTGAAGGAAACAGCGGCGTTACCGGTAGAGGACGCTGACGACCCGCTTGCTGCATTGCCTTTGAGAACATATACCCTTGAAAGGTGAAGACAAAGCTTACCGGTACGGCTACCAGATGATCCTGATCCTCCGGACGATCCGTTGGATGAGCCAGAGCTACCGCTGGCGCTGGTCGTCGCGACGGCCAAGCCGTTGCTGATAGTAGCAGTAGTCTGGCAGTTGCTGGATGCTGGAGTGAACGCGACAGTGCTGGGCGTAACAGTGTCACCAACGGTGTAAGAGACGGTAGCACCAGAGCTGTCAGTGTAGGTTCCGGTGAAGTACTGCGCGAAGGTGGAGTACGAGGTCGTACCGCCGGTCACGACGGGGTACCATCCAGGGGGATCTAGAGGTGACCGTCAGTGACATGAAGGATACGAGACGGAAGAGGATCATACAGGCAACATCAGCATCACAAGTTTCACTAGAACGATGTTTGTGAATTGTGGCACTGACTGAAAGAGTGAGAAGGCTTACAAAGTTCCGTTGAAATTGTAATTTCCTGAGAAATTGATAAGTTCACCAGAGGGTTACAAGTTCGATAAAGATACAGACCTGGCATGACGAACGTGCAGCCCATCTCGTCGAGCTTGTGCTCACACATCGAGGCAGCGCTGTAAGAAGAGTTGGCATTCGTGCAGGCACGAATACAGAATTGGGAATAAGACTGTTATCTTGCGCGTCAGACACTGAATGGGCATCATGTCAAGGACTTACAATAAATTGCTAAATCGAACTAGTCAATTTCTTTTTGCAGAGTCAAGACTTGTCGAGAACGCACCATCCATTCAGCAATGTTGATATCCGAGCCAGTCACGACGTCGGTAGTGACGTTACCACCAACAGGATTACCCTCACCGGTTGCTCCATGAGGATCGAGCTCACCTAGGCAACTGTCAGATCAGGGCATGAGAGGTGAAATGGCAGATGCGCAGCATACCTCCGTAGTCGCCAGGTGCAATGTTCAACTGCGTAAGATCACCATAACCAAAGACTTGAACGTAGAAGTCTGCCCATAATAGGTAAGCCTGCCCGACACTCGGACATGAAAGTAAAATGTTAACGTACCAGTTTTGAGGAAGGAAACACCAGTAATGACACCGTCAGGGATGACACGGGCATTGTTCCGTGCCTTTGTGCACCACGCAACTTCAAAAGCCTGCGCTCCACACTTAGTCAGCGGTTCCTCACCGACTGCACGCACACATACCTCAGATTCGCCAATGGTGTTGTTTGCGGGGGGCGCAAAGATACACCAATCCTGCAAAGAATAAATTTAGCTATACACACAGGAGGCGGCGCCCTGAAGACGAAAATAAATTACATCGACAGAGTTCAGGGAGAGTAGTCGCGCGTATGAAGTCTGGTTGACGGTCGTCCCCAAGGTTGGCTGGGCTGGGTTCGTAGTGCCCATGGTTCCAGTGGCGATGACCCCCTCGGGGAAGGTCGTCGAGCTCTGTGCAGAGACTGAGCTGGCGGCAATAGCAAGTGCCAGGGCAGCGGATGAGGCAAAACGCTGCATGATTACGCTGTAGTTGGGCGGAATAGGCGTTTTTCACAAGGGTATGCGATACAAAAAGAGCGTCAGCTAGGTCGGAACCGGTACAAGATGAATGGGAGAGATGATGGAGGGAGGAGAAAGAGAGGCGACAAAAACAAATCACGATGGAAGCCACTGATGGCTATTTGTGATTCGCTGCGCTGGCTGCGGAGGGAAGATTGATTCTGGATCCGGCAGAATGTGACATGCCGCCGCGTTGTGATGTTCCAGAAATAGCATATGGCCAAAAATAGCTACAAGCTCTCTCTCAGTTAACTCATCTGTGTTCCTGCGTTGCATTTCGTCGAATATCGGAATGTGTTGAAGTGATCCAACGTCTGGCTCAGATATGAGTACGCCCATAATGCATTGAGCCAAGCCCCGGCCCCCGTGGTTGCTCTTGGTATGGACTGCGCCTGCGTAAACTTTGATAGATGTATCAAAATAGAAAAGGAACATTCCGGGACACATATGAGGGCTAAATATAGAGGTAAAATGAAGTATGGCCCTCCTAAGAAAATCCGCGAAGTATGCGTGCACTTTACACGAGCACACCAGCCTAGGCTATTGGTTGAAGCCTTGCATACATCTTCTTGTACTATCTTCGTCCGCGGTGACAAGGAAGTCAGCTGTGCTCAGGGCGTTCAGCCGCACAATGATGGAAGGTCGCCAGTACATCGCCTGGACTTGGACATAGGGCAGCTTCGAGCCGCAGTCCGAAAGAAGCTCCTCTGACACTATGGAACTGATAACAGGGGGACAGGTGAGAGCCTCGCCTCCCTCCCACCAGTTGTGTGGCGACAGGCAAACGTACTAGGAAGGAACACCGGGCCGTGAAAGCAATATACTGAAATTTTGGTAAACATTCTCACAGCACTCAAAGTGCGACATCAACACTCACATCTCGACTCCTCACATATAGGAGATTATAGGAACCTGCCCAGCCCAGACTGATTCAGAAGCTGTGGAAGTCTCTGAAACCGAAGAAGCGTCTGGCGACCTAGTAGAGCCCCGATAGCTATTAGGCTGAAGGTCGGACGACTGTGTAACTGTGTTCACCTATCAGTACTCTGAGACGCTGATCATCGATCAAGCAGAGGGGCTCTAATACACCCTTTTTCCTCCAGGAGTGCGTCGGGTGCATTGGTCTTTGAATGTCTGCGAACAGTCAGACGTCAGTAGTCTTGGAGCAGCAGTTACTAAGGAAACACTTTACTTAAAGGTATCCTTGCAGAGAATTGCCTATTCGATGGAAGAACCTGACATAGTAGGCATTCTCAGATGGCAAGCAGTTGTGTTATAAACACAGGTCGGAAAGTTGCTGAGTTTGAACCCCGTAACTGAATATGGATCGAGGTTCGTCACTGTTCATACGGTCAAAACCATCCACATTGCGGTCGTAGGCAGTGCACGATGTGCTACATCGTTATCAGTCAAAACGGAGCAAAAATGTTGGTTGCCTCGGCGCAGCGCGCCGGCTCCAATCATGACAAATGAGACCCGGTTTACTTCCGACATGCTGCCGATTTTGTTTCTCGTTCTCCGCCAGCCACCAGGGCTTGTACTCGCCGCCTTTCATTCTATCCACGACGCTGAGCGCTCCTTTCGCTGCGATCCGGATATCGGCAGTACAGACCACTTCACTTGGGATGAATACGACAGCGCGTTATCTTTTGCTAATTTTGGGTGTCGTGGTGCGTAATGCTTTCCCCCTTCCTTATGCGTAAGGCTAACTAAACATGGACCGGCATAGATTAGTGTCCATTATATTCTATCCTTTACACACCAAGAATATGGCCGTATAACGTCCTTGGACAATCTTGTATCGCACTTTCACGGAGGGGGCGGTGAGACCGCTGCGGAGCTTTTCCCGGTGCCGGACGAGTATTTCGCTCCTAGCACGAACACGACAGTCCAAGGCCGGCGGGCGAATGCGACATTCGTTATCCTCGCGCGCAACACCGATCTCCAAGGAGTGATTAGGAGCATTCGCGAGATCGAAGATCGATTTAATAGACAGTACAACTACCCCTACGTCCTGTTGAATGAAGAAGAGTTCACGGATGACTTCAAGAGGTGAGCTGATATGGGGGGCGACTGGGGGGATCTTTCTAACATTTTTTTTCGTAGGAGAGTATCCGTGATAACGTCGTCGAAAATGGAGTTTGGCTTAATCCCGCGTGAACACTGGTTTCAGCCGGATTGGATAGATGAGGAAAGAGCGAAGGCGTCGAGGGACCAGATGGTTGCTGAAAATGTCATTTATGGAGGTGCGACTTGCTGATTGACCTCATCTCTAATACGTACTCACTATGGACGATCGTAGGTAGCGTCTCATATCGCAATATGTGCCGGTTCAATTCTGGTTTCTTCTTCAAGCATCCCCTCATGGAACAGTATCGATGGTACTGGAGGGTAGAGTATGTCCTCTGACGCAACCGCTCTTAGTGGCCTCTGACGTGTTGACAGGCCGGATGTCCATTTCCATTGCGACATCAACTTTGATCCGTTTGTGTTTATGGAAGACAACGACGAAGTCTACGCGTTCACCATTACTATGTACGAGTTCGAGCGGACAATCCCCACATTATGGGGTCATATCAGGGATTTCATTGGCCTACACCCTGAGTACATCGTTGAGGATAACGCGATGGGCTTCCAGTCTGATAACGGGGGCCTGAATTACAATTTATGTCACTGTGAGTCATTGTCTCAGTCTCTCTTCTCTTCTCGTTCTCTAACAGCCAAGCAGTCTGGAGTAACTTTGAGATCGCCGATATGAGATTCTGGCGCGGGCCGGCGTACCAAGCGTTCTTTGAGTACCTGGACTCCAAAGGTGGATTTTATTATGAACGATGGGGCGATGCGCCTGTGCATAGCATTGCGGCATCACTGTTTGCGAGAAAGAATCAGCTGCAGTTCTTCGATGAAATTGGGTACGAGCATAATCCGTATACGCACTGCCCGAGGAAGGAGGAGAGCTGGAAAAGGGGCAAGTGCTCTTGCGATCAGAAGAAGAGTTTCGGTAAGCTATGTCGCGGATTCTTGACGTGCTGCAGCTGATTGTCTTCCAGATTATGATGGATACTCGTGTATGAGGAGGTGGGACAGATTGATGGAAGCGTGACTGCCATTCTCATTGCATTTTTTTTTTTTACATCTACTGCAAATCTACTGCTGCTCATTGTAATAATTTATTTTGCTCGCACATCTAATGTCGTCCTTCGTACTCGCATGCAGGTTCCCTAAACCCGTCTTGGCGATTAACGGCGAACGGCCAAAATACGCCTTCCGGGTAAGCCGCGGGATTTAATTGCCTCTTCCTTCTAGAGATGACGTATGAGGTCAACGGTGACCGAAGCAGGCACCACTCCTGTGCATGATGTCAAGTTTAAGAGGCACGCAATAACTGATTCCTACGAAATTCATTGATTGCGGCTTCAGCTTTTCACCAAAATGAAGGCAAGACTTCCGTTAAAAGTCTCCTATCCACATGGGGTCATCAATTGACCCTTCACATAAGCCTCATTCCATCTTTAATATACAGCAAACGTAACAGCCGCTACTTTCAATTAACATGGACAAGCCTTCAAGCCCGCTAAATTAGCTGTGGAGAATCAAGCCTGTGGGGTATTCGAAATTTGACATGACAGCTACGTAGTGCTAAACGAGAACAAAAAAGTACGACTGATATGGATGATGACTGAAAAGCTGAATTTCTTCACATACGATGGGAATTTAACATGACATGATACTGATTACACGACGATAGGCAATTGTCGGCGATCAGGATTCATTTGCCGTTTGAGGCTTCTCGGGGTTTATTTCTTCAAGTTGATATACTTTACGACAGCCTCCGCACCCTTGATAGCAATAGCGACCTAGAAAAATTCAGGTACTTTATTTAGAAAGAGCCGGGATGCGTACGCTGGTGAGAGTAGGGTTGCACGCAGTCGAATCTGGGATACATCCGTTACCTCCGACCCAGAGGTTATCGAGACCGTGGACCTTCGAAGACGGATCAGCGACAGATGTCGCAGGGTCTGTACCAATGCGCGTGGTGCCCTTCAATGTAGTATGAGAAATGGATTGGCGGTACTAGTTGACTCGCCTTACCGTGATATGCAGGGCAAGACCAGGTTTCATGAACTGGGGTTCAGACCCGGGAAGGTAGCCTCCGAGGAAGTTCGCAACATTGGTCATGTCGTTCATCATCCTAGTAGACGCATGTGTGATGAGTACCTGGAGGATTCATGGACAGCTACTACTCACCTGTGATCACGTTCAGCATCATTTTCAGAGCGCTTGACATAGAAAGTAGCCTGCGGCATGCCATAGATATCGGTGTAGTCATCGCTAAATGACACATTGTTGTCCTTAGAAATGTCGGATTTGCCAAAGAAGCGAAGATCGACCACGACACGGGGGTCAGAGCGGGGACCAACGTCACCGTAAGAAAACGCGTCGCGATGAATTTGCGTGTGCCATGGATGGTCGGTAGTATATGGGATTGTAACTTGAGGTTCAGGATCGTCGAATGGAATCGGTAGGGGATCATGAGGATGCTTCTCCCGGTGATGCTCGATTGCTTCCTTGTACTTGGGATTGGTCCAGATATCGTTAACAATACTACGTTTGAGAACAACCTAGAGCTAATTAGACGTACGAAAAGGTTGAAGCCGGAGTACTTACCTGGCAGAAAGCAATAGACTGTTCGCTAAGATGCTTCCCCAACGCATCGGGACGGATTTTACTGTTCCACAGTATTTGGGGTGTGCAGATAGCTCCGCAAGCGATAACATAAGCCTATGAATACCATGATCATCAAAACATGTAAATAGATGCATTGGCCGGGAATAGTCCACCTTTGCAATGACGAATTGAACATTCAAACGACGATCATCCTTCAACCCGTGGATTACAGCAACACGGATTTCGTTCTCATGATAGCAGAGCTGGGTAACTTTAGCCTCCGTGAGAAGCTTGAAGCGAGGATGTGTGCTACCAGAGAGTTCCTCGCCGAGAACAGTGTCAGCTCCTGACCAGTGGACGTACGCCTTGTTGTCCGAGCGACGTTCTGCAGCCAATGGAAGATTGACGACACTACGAGTATCATCGGACGCAAATGCATCGGTGAGAACGTCCTTGACAACGTCGTGGCGGATGGACTCATCGAACTGGTTGTTATGGACGTTTAGAAGGGCTTTGCTGCGCTGGAGAAGTTCATCGAGCTCCTCCTTTGGGATCGGATTCATTGATCTCTCCTCTGCGTGTGGCTCGGCTGGAAATAAATAGAGTTAAATCCATTAGAAAGATCGCAAATACGCACGACACGCGCAAGTCCAGTGAGTAGCCATCCCACCGACGGTCCTGGTGATGGCATTGGCGGGAAGATTTACGGAGGGCTCTTGGGAAGGATTGTACCCTTTAATAACAAGAGAACCTGGCTCTGGGATCCAAGAAGTCTCTGCCAGAGTTGGTTGGTACAAATCTGAAACGGGAATCGAAGTCGTCTGAAGAGCGCCCCGAATAGTATGTACTGCAGATGGTCAACACAGATCAGCCAATGATGAACATCCTCGTCCTACCAAACGCATCGATATCTTTCTGGAATCTATGTGACCAGTGAGTAGGATACGCACGGCAGAGGAAGTAGCGTACTTGACCGCATTCTTCAGGTGCGCGCCAATAACAGGACTATCCTGAGCACCGATTTCTGCCATTAGTACTCTGGCAGTGGGGTGATTATCGATAATGGTACGAGCGTAGGCCGAAGCAACTGGACCACTTCCAGCGATAAAGACATCGTAACCGGTGTAGAAGATATACTCGGAAGCTGGGTCGTTATCAAGCGACTTGAGAGAGGTAGCATTCCTATCCTTGGGAAGCTGAGCCAGCAAGCTCTGCACATCTGCGTCGGACAGACGACTTGGAGCCATTGTGGAAGTGAAGTACTGGAAGTTATAAAGAGATTTATCTGGGAAGTAAGGTGATAAGAAGACGGATACATGCCCTGCTCAAATATATAGTCTCGATGTTCACTCTTATGGCCACGGTCACCTGGGGCCGTTATCGAGCCCAAGATGCTCGTCTTCCTACACTATTCCTGTGCTGTATAGTCCGGGATATGTACAACACCTGCTGCAAATAATTTGCGTGACAGGCGGGTTCTGAAGAAGAGAGTTACTGCAACGTTTGTACGTCGACAGAAGGAACATGGCGACACGGGGACCGGACGTGCCGGATTTCTCGAAAGATTTAAAGAACCATTATGTAGTCTAGAAGACACAGTTATCATCAGCTGTCACTTTAATTATGGGATAGAACCTTGATATCGAGGTTTGGAATCCTGGGATCAAATAGGCGTCGACAGTGGAACACCAAGGAACGGCGACACACTGGACGTGCCGGACTTCTCGAAAGATTTAAAGAACCATTATGTAGTCTAGAAGACACAGTTATCATCAGCTGTCACTTTAATTATGGGATAGAACCTTTATATCGAGGTTTGGAATCCTGGGATCAAATTGAAGATCATAATTTGAAGTTAGGTGTGTGGCTTGAAAATTGACGAGGTCCAATATACATGACGGTATATTGCGGCCGGGTATCATTAAGCCGTTATTACAGGCAGACAACAAACAAAGAACGAATTGTCAAGTTCCAAAGCCGGGACCTTTTGGCCAATTAAGGTCACGTGTACAACGTCACATTCATTAATATTTTCGCCTCTGACAGCTTACAGCACTGCCTGATTCACGCCATCTTTGGCATTCCAACACCTGACTACTCCAACTTCTACCATTACCTACAACAAAGAATTCACTCCGGAGCTGGGTAAACCCGTGTTTCATTGTCTGTGGAATTTGAGAAGGCTGAACTCGTGGGATCTTGCTTCAGTGCTTAGAACCAGCTGTCACATGAATCACTGTCAATCTCACAAGAAACCCTTACAGACATTGTTGGAATTATGGAATTTATAATGGATTGATTTTCTTGCTATTATTTCTTCCTAGGGAGACCATAAAAGGGGCTCATAGAATACAAGCTGCATTACTTCACTATGCATTGTTTCTTTCCCCGAATCATCGATTACACTTTTGACGATGGATACTGGATTGAGAAGTTTCCTTTTCATATCACCAGTAACAAGCTAAATCCTAACATCATCGCCTATGTCAGAGATTTTGCACTTACCTTATAAGGTCGGTCGGCATTATATGCCGATGCTTATCTTGGCAGGGGGATTAAAAGGCCAACTGACACATAATAATTATGATACCCAGAAAATAATCTGAATGCTGAGATAACAAGAGTTGCCACCAACCTTATAATATTGTTCTCCTGCTTAGAATGTCTGGTGTTACATTATAAGCTAAGATATAGAATAGGCTTCTACAGACAGTGTACTGAGCCTATTTAAATTGATAATCCCAACTACATGCACTAAGGAAGAAATAAGGGTATAAGAGCTTTCCAAATATAGCAATCTCAGGATCAGTAACACGAAATAGCGTTGTGCATGATAACAGACCATTCTTTCTTGAACCCAAACCACTGTTCACTAACATGTCTACTGAAATATTGCAAACACACATTCCCTGCCGTTTCTGTGCTAAACCTTATCACAAATTCGGGGTCAAAGCTCATGAAAAAGCATGTGGGAAAGCTTTTGCACATCGGCAAGAGGATATTGCCTTTGAAGCCCGCTTGCAGCAGCATCTAGGTAAGGAATCAATGATATCACACCTATATATGGCACTAAGAAGAATGTTTAGCTGAAAGGATGACTGAAGAACATACTTACACACATCATTCTGAAGCCAGTCATACTGCACTTTCAGAGAGTGTGAATGAAGCTGTCTCAACAGATCCTGGTCCGTGAAACTCTCAAATAGAAAGCTTTTGTATCTAAACTCTATGTTTTCACTTCTTTAAAGCACAAAATATTGTTTTTGAGCAAGCAAAATTATCTGACAATGACGGAGAAAGCAACAGTGATAGCTATTGCAGTGACACTGAAGAAAGGAGCTCTGATGGGATATCAGGCTTATCATCGGATGATGATATGAATGAATTTGGTGACAATCTCCTTGACTTTGGTGATACTGAAGAATATACCATCGGACATACCCAAACCTTCTATCATCCCAACAGTGGCCTTCATCCTTGTTCTGAAACTCTTGAAGAATATCTTCATCGCACCAGTTTTAAAGGAGACTTGGATAATACTTCAGCATTTGAGTCTATTGTCTCTCAAAACACTCCACTATGGAGTCCATTTCAGTCTCATTTACAGTTCAACATATGTGAACTTATCTTGGACTCTGCTTTAATGAATAAGCACACAGACAAGTTGCTGGATATTTTACATTGAGTGTTAGATCTGTCAAATGGTGGGAAAGAGGAAAAAGAGGAGCCAGTTGGTAAAGTAAAAGAGACTATTACCCAATTGACATCGCATCAAGCTGTTCATCATCTTTGGGATGAGGCCTCTTTACTTCAAACTCCAGTGAGATTTTTGTCACATCATACAGTATATCACTTGTACTTATTTTTATACATCTAGTTTCAGAAATCATTATTTGCAGTGAAGCTCAAGGAGAGGACTTATGAATATGATGTTTTTCACCATAACATCCTCGAGTGGCTGCAGGAGTTGATAATGGACCCTCTTCTTTCATCACATTTTGTTTGGGATGCTGTCAAAATGTTGCGATGGAATGGAAGTCAATTTGTATGGTTCTGGGATGAACCTTGGACAGGAAAAATGTGGTGGAATATACAGGTACTTTCTATTCCATAAAAAGCAACATTGTGTATGACTTACAGTTTATATCCTTGTAGTCAAAGTTACCTAAGGATGGAAAGCTTGCAGCTATACTCTTGTATGCTGATAAAGCTAGACTATCATCTTTTGGATCTGCCAAATCCTATCCTGTTATTGTTCGATGTCTCAATCTGCCAATAGAGATTAGAAATAGCCACAGAGTAGGAGGTGGATGTATTATTGGTTGGTTGCCAGAAGTAAGCTACTTTCTATTGTCTTCATGAAGTGATATTTAAAAATATATGACTAGGTGCCTGAATATCCAGAGCATGCTGGAAATGCTTACTTTGTTGATTTCAAGAGGAAAGTATGGCATGAGGCCTTGTGTCATATCCTTCAGCCATTATTTGAGGCAAATCAACATGGTCAGCATATAATCATACCAGGAACCAATACAAGACTTCAAATTTTCCCTTCAGTGTTAATGTTATCTGCAGACTATGAGGAGCAGTACATACTTGGTGAAGTTATAAAGCTTTATAAACTGATTCAAACCCAATCAGAACAGTAATGGCATTAACAAGAGGAAGTGGAGGAAAAGCTCCATGTCCAGTTTGCCTTGTACCTCGAGAGAAGCTCTATAATCTGGAGTTAGATTATGAATTATGAAGTAAAAGTCAAGTTCAAAAGGTGTTGAATTCTGTGAAACAAATGGAAACAAAAAAGGATAAAAACGAATTGCTTTCCCAATATGGTCTACAAAATATCAAGGTATGTTTTCAATAACTTAATCAATTCAATGGCTGAATATTAGCTTTAGAATGTTTTCTTTGAGTTAAAATGGACAGACCCTTTTATGGCCTTATCAGTTGACTGTTTGCATGTCAATAATAGTGGTTTATGGGGAAAACATCTCAGAGATGAATTAATCAATCGAGTTACACAACTTGGTCGAAGTGAATGCCATCAAGCTGATGAACAGTAAGCTTTCTCCTCCATACTATGTATTGCAGGCCTTTAACTGATCACAACAGAATGCAATCTGTCCCTAGATGGCAGAATCTGTACCATTTTGAAGGAGGTTTTACTTCTATAACCTTTACTGATGGAGGAATTTATGAAGACATGTCTAAAGTATAGCTAACTTTCATTTATTTATATTTGAAAAGCTTATTAAAATTCCTATAGCAAATTCTATTTGTTGTTCACAATATATTGATGGAAGAGGCAGATAATCATGGGTATTTACTCCTGAAATGCATTCGAAGCTATCTAGAGCTGGATGCATATACTTCTCTAAAAGTCCACACACAGAATACTCTTGATGAGGTAGAAAAGGAATTGAAACATTTTGGGAGCTTAATACAGGTATGTGATTCCTTTAATAGCATTGACGGTGGTTTCTGAGACTGATTTATAGGAGTATGAGAGGGTTACAAAGCAGGAGAACCCACAAGCGAAGTCTTGGAATTTTCCCAAGATCCATTCTCTGAAGCATTTGAAACAAGATGTTCAGACCAAAGGAGCTACTCGAAACTTCAATACAAAGCCAAATGAACAGATGCATAGATCTTTGAAAGAGGCTTACCAACTTCAAACAAACTTTAAAAACATTGAAGAACAGGTACTGTTTTATCATTGCAGTATGGATGCCACAAACTGATAAATATTAGATATTGCGAGTTGATGAATGTTATTATGCTGCAGCCTTCATCAGCCAGCAGATAGAAGCTCATGATGAATCCTGCAATCATCATCTTGAAGGCTTAGAAGATAATACTCCAGATAAAGCAACGTCCTCTGGCAGTGACAATGTGGCTATAGATTGGTCTACAAAAGCTACTCTCCATGGAAGCAGAGGTAAAGGTGGCGGTATCTACAAGCTAGCAGACTTGGAAAGGGATCAAAAAGATGACAAGGCATTCAAGAACTTTCACATCAAGTTGTCTCAATATATGAAGAGGATGTTTGAGTTATATCCCGAGGAACTACCTGCAAAAAACACCTATGTGTTTACTGGGTTTAGTAAGGATGAAAAGGTATGGGGTCCTATTATCAAGCTACATCTTTACTAATAATCATATCCATAGATATGACAGCACAGCTACATGAAAACTTATTATCAAAGTGTCATGGACTTGAAAGCCACAGTTGACTATGTTCACTGTAGTCCTGACTTCTACAATCATCCACGATATGATTGTGTTCTTTATCTCTCAGAAGATAAGTTTCAGTTCAGCCAACTCATCATCTTGTTTGAGTGCACAGTAGGGGAGAAGAAGTATCCACTTGCTTTAGTGCATCCATTCACTGAGCCACTTACACAGGTCCATGTTCAGAAGAAATTGGACAAGGATCTAGGATTTTACAGGGTATGAGCAAAGAAGAGGGTTGAATCTGAATTCATTAGCATTTATGCTGTTGTGCGAGGTGCCTTACTTGTCAAGGATTTTGGTCATTTGGGGAACAGAGGTGATGGTGAAAAGCAGGAATATCTCGTTGTGGATGTTATAGATGCTGATATGTTTCTATGGATGAAGGGTCTAGAGTTTGTGGGAAGACAGAAGCATGTAGTCTGAGCTGTTGCTTTTCAATTTATAAAAAGTAAGATATACAAGGACTTGGTCAATGATCAATGTGTGCTCAATGGTTCTATTATAAGTAATCTGCATATTATTGGGATCATTTCAATATACTATGCACTATTTCATTGAATTTCAACCAGTCATATAGTTTTTCACATGCCCCTTCTGAATCAATTTGTCTTTAATCGATATTATTAGTGCACTGAACAGAGTGGTTTCATTACTCCAGAAATCACAAAGGAGCAGCAATCACTTGTATGGAGTATGACTCAAATACCTTGGCTAGCACTGATGATTTCTCAATAGAATTCAAAAATAATGGAAGCCAGATTGAGGATGCAGATGACATTCAAACATCATGTGATGTGAAGCTCTTACTCGTCTGACTCCCATCATTTTGTTATTCATGTTCATGAACACTGACACTCGAGATGCTCTATTAGCCACCAAGAGACAAAATACCTGAGCTGGGCTAGAGGATTGTTGTTAGCTGGGATGAAATGGCTCTGTAACCAATGCAGTGTCAAGTCCAAGGTATGTCCACATGTTGTTATATTGCAAGCTTACTGTTGAAGGCCTCAATTTAGGTTGAATTGTTTGATGAGGCACATCAATCACACTCGCTATGGGCATGATTTTAGCTGGTATGGATGGTGGTGAGGGGTTTCTTCGGGGTCCACATGAAGACTTGGTACATTGCTTACCTGTGGCCCCCTTTTTTCCTGGCTCAGTGCATCATTAGGACCACAAGGGAGACATACCACACTGTCAGCTCACCCAGGTGGCATTGGTGATCTGAGAGTGCAGCCTCCACTGCTGTGGAATGTATTCTTCTCCTGCAAGGACAGTACCTTCTGAGGCAAACAACTCAGAGGGCTGTTCTGCCAGCATGTTGTTGTCTGCACTCCCCCCAGCTCTGATGAAGCAGTTGGATGTGATTCTCATCGATAACTTTGACTTGCCCACTCAGAATCTGTACCAGCAACTGTACCTCCTGGGTGCAGAAGCGACTGTCATCCAAAACGATGCCATACTGCTTGAACAGTTTGCTGAGCTCAGGGTCAACTCTGTGATCATTTCACCTGGGCTAGGACACCCCAAGACTGACTCTGGGATATCACAGGATGCTATTGGTTATTTCAAGAGCAAGGTACCTGCACTGGGTGTATGCATGGTACTGGGGTGTATGGTCAATGTGTTTGGTGATGAGGTATTGTGCATTGTTTTTATTCTTTGTCCAGTTTAGTCTAAATCTGTGGCAGGTATGCCAGCGAGATCATGCACAGCAAAGTTTCTCACATCATGCACAATGAGCAGGGTTGCTTCAAAGGCATTCAGCAAGGCATCAAGTTGGCCAGACCACTCCCTCAGTGCCAAACACACCACCCTACCTGCCCAGCTTGCCATCATTGCTACCACCGATGACTTAGGCATCATCACAGGCATCCTATACAGCGGTACACCCTTGAAGTTGTCCAGTACCACCCAGAGAGCATCTTCAGCAAAGGTGGCGACACTCATTCACAACTTTCTGGCCCTTTGTTGCAGCACCTGGGATGAGAACCCAGAGAGCTAGGTCATGAATACAACCCTGCCACCATTCGAGGCAACGAAAGGGGCCAGTTGAAGGATGGTCCAATGACTGGAGCCACTCACACTCCTCTGAATCATTCTCGACTCGATGGATTAAAAGATGTGATCATTGAGCAACATATCCCAGGATCAGATCCAACTCCAACATTGTCATCAAGTCTTATTCAACCTGACAAGAACTCAAATGATTCAGTGGGTCTCTTTACTCAACTGTATTACAAGTCTGATCTTTGCCTTTCAGTTAGATCAAGCGATGACCCTTCATCCCCCATTGCCATCACCCCCCTTCCCTCATGTCCACCTCCACACTGACTATGACAGTGATGACATGCATATTGACTCAGACAACCAGTATTGTTGACGAAAGCATAATGGGTTTTAGGAGTCCCTGACAGAATTGTAACCCTTGAATTTCACACTGGGCTGGAAAATACTTTCTCTCACGTTTTTTCATAATGTGTGGGCACTAGGCAGATGTTTACATGGAGAAAAAAGAGAAATGATTCCAATAATTTGCCAATAATCCAAATGGGATAACCTCTTTGTCACACTGTGACCAGAGTGACAATAATTTCTTTTTCCTCCACAACAATCTTCAGGCAAGGCCCTTATTCACCCTGTCCTGGAGAGCAAATACCATGGTTTCAGATGCTCAAGACATGAATGTATACACTGTTAATGGTGCTGCTGCAGGCTCCTCGTCTTCCTTACCCAACTGGCTTGCCTGAAAGTGAGCTGGAAAGGGAAGATGCGCTATACAGGAACACTTCGAGGGGACTAGGCAAGAGTGAACTGGATATAGATTTCCTTTCTATATCTCTCTTGAGGAAGAAGCATGCCCATAGACTGTACTTTTTCATGCTAGTCTCCATTCTTCATCAACAATAGGTGATACATTAACGTATCACTCGTTTTCTATGTGAGGGCGGTATTTTTGAAAGCCATTAATATGGGAAATTCTTGTCATTTGGATGGATTCAATGTGGGCCAGCTGTTCTCTTCCCTTATGGCGACATTCTTTGATTCTTGAATAGAAGGAATTAATGCAGTGCATATGGCCTTGGCAATTGGTGATTTCAGCATACAAAACATAACACATTGGATGAAATTAGTGGGTGATGAGAGTGCACCTCACTGTTCCCTTATTCTCGATTAATTTCCCTTGGCCATGTGTGTTTCCTGGATTGCCTTCTAGGCTGGTGACAGAGGATAGTCATAGACTGTGGACCCAGAACATGGAAGATGTGTGGTGGTGGATGGACACCGACTTTTGTCTGCCTCTGGACCTTTGTTGCTGCTTACCTCTTAGGACAGATAGTACTCATCTTTCTCCTGACAGTTCTTTATGATGCATCTGTCAGCTGATCATCTTCATTGTAGCAGTGGTGGCGAAAGAGGCACTAGTCATCAGCAGAACAGCCAGTTCTAGAGTGAGCTCTCCTTTCTTTTTTGTGAAATTATTGTTTCAAACCACACATACCTACAGATATATGCAGGGATTCAGAAATATTGCAGCTTGGCCAAGCATGTATTATTTGAAAATTGGCTGTTGTCTTTGCGATTTTGATGCTGTATGTCATTTGCAAGGGTGGGGGTTGAATCTATTTGGACACTTTTGAGAACATCGGACTGAATTGTACAGTCGAATTTCAGTTGATTTTTCCAGTCAATTCTGACACTGCTCTGGTAGATGCTGACTGTGAGTTCATTGCCTGCAGTTGAGAGATTGGTGAAATTATAGGTAGGTTTTGATTATGGATTGTGAACCGTTACTGAACCAAGAGCCAAGGACTCAGATGTTTACCTCACATATGCACTACCCTGCAAAGGCTAGGCTCTAGTTGCAGAGACATGTGGTAAAGGAAATCTTAGTAACGAGTATTTTCCAAGGGACATGATCTTCCTAGGATCAATCAGATTCTTCCGGTCATGTCAGCAACTGTACATCGATCATGTTAGGACCTAGTACCCTCAAAAATGGACATATGGTATTCCACAGAGCTATAAAAACTGCCCCAGTTCGAACTGACAAATTATCCCTGCTTCAACCTCTTCACAATTGCTAACAATGGTCGCTTTCTCATCTACACCTGTCTTGGTCCTTAAGAAGGGCATGGTCACTCTCGACCCATCTCCGAACGCTATCGAGACTCCTTGTAATGGAAGGCACGTTCTCATTGTTGGCGGTGGTGTCACTGGTTTGACATGAGGTGATTATTTAAGCTGATGGCTTGTTCTTACCATATACCTTCTCAGAACTGCTTGGGTGCTGCTTGATGCTGGGTACAATGTCACTGTCATCTGCAGAGCAATGGGCGCCAGCAACACCGCATATCCCATCTCAGATTGGTCGGTGACTTTCTTGTTATGCAATTTCTTCTTGACTGACCATAACATCAATCTAGCTGGAGCACTGTACATCTATTTCTCATAGTTATAATAGTTAAAATTTAATTGCTTATGCGTACTAGATGGGAGTATCCTCCAGCTGTCTGTGGTAAGTACAACATTGATATATATTTCTCATCACACTTAATGCATTCTGATTTAGGGCAACACACCGACTCGACTTCATTAGCTCTGTCTAAAGGCTGGTCACTGACCTCTTACCGCATTTTTGACCAGCTGAGCAAATTTTTGCCTGCCATCAAAATGCATACTGCCAATTTCTTCTTTGGAAAGGCAATTGAAGACATGCCAGACCAGCTGAACAAGATGCATGAAATTGAAGCCTCGTGCATCAAAGGATTCATCAGGGACCCTGACTTGATCTCAAAGCATGCTGTCAACCAGCACACCGGTGTCGTTGATGCCTATTCGCATCTGGCCCCTGTGATTGACACAGACGCATACATGGTGAGCTCCTCTGACATCATTTTATGAAATATACTGACCATCATCAACCAGGTCTGGCTCCGCAATCTAGTGGCGACAAAAGGTGGCAAGCTAATCACCCGACGCGTCAATGGAGACCTCCTGAATTCTGAACATGAGTTATTGCGGACCTATGGTGCCATGGCTATTGTCAATGCCACAGGTCTCAACTCCCTGGAGACTGCCTCTGACAAAGCTTGCTATCCTTTGCGTGGCGCCCTGATTCGTGTGGTTAATGATGGCAAACAGTTTCCCAAGGTCAACGAAGCTTTGGCGGTAACCCACGACAACGAGCTCAGTGCAGATCATGAAGATATAGTATTTATCATCCCTCGAAATGATAACGTGCATGTCCATCGAATCTTTGGCCACTATGACTAACTGTCTGGTGTCTTCAGATTCTCATCCTGGGCGGTATTGCTCAACCTCACAAGTCAGAGCTGAACCTCAGTCTGGATTCCCCAGAAATCAAGCGCATGCGTGAATGGTGCAATAAGTTGTGAGCCACTTATTGACCATCTCCGGGCACTACTGATAACTGACTGTCGAGTTCCCAGTGTTCCCGGGCTTGAGAAGGCAGACTACAACCCAGAAGCACCCTTCGTGCAAGGTCTCTGACTGACCCATGTCGGCAACGTACATGTAGAACAGGAACTCCGGCCCAACAAAATGAATGGTGGCATTAGTTGTATAATTCATTCATATGGACAAGGCAGGTCGGGTTTCTCATTCTCCGTGGGATGTGCATTTGATGTACTGCACTTAATTGATGTCCTTTCTGTCAATTGAGCTCATTCAAGGCTTTGAATACCCAGAGGCTGGTAACCGAACCAAAACTACCCAAGACGGTACCCATGCTATAGCCACTGGGACATACAACCTCAGATGAGGGTATGGAACTTGAGCCAGCTGTCTCAAAAGTTTGAATGGCATGCGGATGCAGAAAATGTTGATTTTGTTGTACGTGAGTCTTTTCTTTGTGGTCTGGATGGCCCTCTTTTTATCACTGTACATCATCATAGATGCTGTCTGACAACTAGACTAAATCAATACACCTACAAAATGACTGCACTATTGAGCTACACATGCAAGACGGCTTCCATTACTGGACATGAATACCACGGTTTGGATGCTCACTTGCCTATCATTTCCCTTTGTGTGATGCTCTATTTTCCGCCTCCGGTAATGAGATATATCGACTTGTAGTCCCCTTCCAGCACCTAAGAAAGTGGTTCTTACTTATCTCGGCATTCCGCTGACTCCGGGAGGGAAACCAGAAGCACCTATCCCCGTTGTGAGGAAAGCAGAAGTCGATGTACATACTTTGGTCTGCTCATTATAGTCAGCTGTGCTCATTTGGCACATATTGTAGTTCCTCAACGTTGTTAATGGGTATGTATTCTATTGTTACTAGCAGCCAACCATGGTCTTATTATTTGAGAGTGCAGACATTCGTACAATGTCCTCCTCGCTCTTAACGGTGGTAAATGGAGTAATCAAGCATTTGAACATCTCTCAGAAGGCATCCAACCCCAGATCTCCGTTGAGGAGCTCGTCGCCTGCGAGAAGGTCGTGAAAAACGATCCCAGAGTGTAGCAGCTTGCTGCGGAAGTTGGTAAGATAATTCTTTAAATCTGTAGACAGTCAACTTGATTATGCTTGATAGGCATTCTTCCCGAGCAAATCTTCTGCGATGGCTGGGCCATTGGATACAATATTTGTTTCCCCCACACTCGTCATGTTCAGCAAGCTTTCGTGTTTGCGAGGTATTCAGAACATGAAAATCCATATGCCCATCCATTGGTATGTACACAATCGGTGGAAGGATGCAGCAGTTGATCTTGCATTTTCAGGATTTCATTCCTGTCATTAATTCAAATACTGACAAGTCATTCATATTGGTATGTAGAAGTCTCTTCGCACAGCACGTATTAAAGTCTCTCTCGGATTTTCCTTATTACCACAATGAGAAAGTCGCTCTTAGTTCCTAAAGCACCAAATTCCCAGAGCTCTCCGAAGTTGGATTGGCTGTAGCTGACCGTCCTCGTATCCCTCCTCCCAAGAAATCCTTTGATTTCCTTCCTGACCTCATGGTAAACAACGAAGGGGGTTACAAACCAAGAGATGATATCAAACCTTTACATATTGTACAGCCTGAGGGCGTCAGTTTCAAGATGAATGGTTACGAGTTGGAATGGCAAAATTGGAAGATGCACATCGGTAAGCCCAACTCTATGATCTCATGGGCAATGTCACGCTGACTGGGTATTCAAGCATTTACTCATCATGAAGGTATAACTCTTTCGACCATCACTTACAATGACAATGGCGAAATAAGACCAATATTGTATCGCTTATCGTTGGCTGAGATGGTTGTGCTCTATGGTGCCCCGGAATACCCTCATCATGGAAAGTTTGCTTTTGATTCATAAGTCTATTCTCCATACCAATCATCGTTTCTCAAAATCAAGTACAGGTGGGTATGGCATGGGAACAATGGTGAACGAATTGTCATTAGGCTGTGACTATGTCGGTCAGATTCACTACCTGGTATGTGGAAGCACACCCAGTGTCAATCAATATTCTGACAATGCTCAAAGCCCAGTTTGTACATTGCACACGATGGCAGTGCTGTCATAGTGAAGAACGTCATTGCATCCATGAAGACGACAACAGTGTCTTATGGAAGCACACTGACTACCATCCTGGTGGCTGTGGACAGACTATCCGTCACTGTCATTCAGTTGTCAGCATGGTCTGCATGCTCGCCAACTACAGTTCATTCCAAATGGCCACTCAATCTAGATCAAGGTCAATTCATGACTCCCTTGGTTCCACAGGCTGACGAAGAAATCACTGGGGTGAACGTTGTTGATGCCAACCCGGTGCATCAGTTGTGGGGCTTTGGGATAGACAGCAATGGTTTGGTTCATTTTTGGGATCCCTGATTGAGATCTTGCATAGGGATCCTGCAAATACTGATGAGCAGACTTTCGATGTCAGATGTTGTCAGTGTGACAGTGTTAGCATCTCATGATGATGGACTTACCTATGCGGTGGGAGTATCAATGGGCCATTCACTGTTGTATGATATTCGAGCGGCACAGCCGTTTGCTTTGAAGGACCAAGGTTACAGGCTTCCAGTGAAAAGTCTCTATGGAACGAGGGTGGTAGCCATATGGCTGGAGATGGCATGATTCTCAGCACTGACAAGAAGGTGATCAAATCTGGGATTGAACTACAGTATGTTGTTCCCACCATGTGCACTTCGACTGTAAGGTAACGACTTACTTCTAGCCTTCGACCAACTTCGTTTCTATAACACCTGCCACCAACCTCAATCACATATGCCACATTACAGGGAGTGGGCTTCTAATGACGGCCAATGAAGGTATTCAAATGGGCACTTATTACATTCCACAACTCGGACCCACACCACGGTGGAGCAGCTTCCTTGGGAATATCACCAAAGAGATGGAAGACCAGACTCTGTGTTCCATTTATGAGGATTACAAGTTTGTCAAGAGGAAGGAATTGTCTACATTAGTGTCCCCAACTTGGGCATTTCTTTGTATGATTGATAGCCGATATGTCTACAGGTTGGGCTTGGATCACCTTGTTGGTACACCTGCCTTGAAACCGTACATGCATGGGTACTTTGTCCCACTCAATCTTTATGAGACAGTGCATCTCATTGCTAATCCATTTGCATACGCTGAGCACTGAGAGAAGATAGACCGTGACAGGATGGAAAAGATGGCTGAGACACATATCCAGACGAAGAAGGATGCTGGCATCAAGGTGAACAAAGCGCTGGCAGAGAAGATGCTGGGGGATGAGGAGCATGCCCTGAAGAAGAAACGCAAGATGGCAGAGAGAAAGGGAGAGAATGCAATGGGCATGAACGACCCCAGTGACCAACGGAAGAAACCCAATTTGCTGAGTGATCCATGGTTCTCCCAAGCATTCAAAGATGCATTGCTCAACCCCTTGTCAGCAGTGCAGTCCAAGGATGAAACAGCGGTTGAAGATATGGAAGGGGAGAGCAATAAAATTTCATCTGATGGCCTTGGCAATAGCGACGACGGAAGCGAGGGTGGAAGTGATAGCAGCGATGCTGGTGGTAAGTTGCTCTTGTTGTATTCTTATCTCATGCACTGAACAGTTTCATCTTAGAGCTTACCAAATTCGACCAGCGAGCATGTCCTGGGCAAGAAAATTGTTGTTGGCATCATCCACAGGGTAACAAGAGTCGTTGCAATGGGCAATCTCAACAGTAGCTAGTCCCTCACCAAGACTTGGAAGGTATTCTTTTCTTTCTAACCAATGAGAAGGCGAGCTCAGCATCATGTAGGTCTGCACAAAAGTAGCCAGCTACCTCGAGTAGGGACAGTGCCTCAAGAATCTCAGTTGGCAGCTGTGGCATCTCCAAAATCTTATGGTCGACACCAACAATGCCAGATCCAAGTGGGGGTTCAAGAAACTGTCAAAAAGTATGGGTGACAAGCTGGACAGGGAGAAAGGGCAGTATGTTGTTTTCCCACTATCGATTTTCTTTCACCGTTTACTTACCAACCCACTGCAGGAGCATTGAGGAGTTTCCAGCACCAGGTTTCAAGCCCAACTGCTCAATAGAAATAATCTGCCAGCAGGAAGGAGTGCAGCCGGGAAGTGAGTCAGAACACAAAGCCAGGCATGATTAAGCACATGCAGTTCACCGTCAGTGTCGACCAGCCACCACCTGCAGTCGATATTTCCATACAGAAACCTGACCTCAAACCTTCTCCTGAGTTCCACAACCGACCCAGAGCTGATGCTCGCTATGATATCGAGGACCGCCCTGACGTTGACAATGCCAAGACTTTCCCCTTACACAGCGCAGGCATAAGGAAGCCGACCAGCAATGCTTATGATTCTCATCTCCTCTCCAACAATTTCGGTCCCATGGCTCTATCATATCCTGCTCCTACCCTCATGACATGCATGAACTATGGCAAGGCACATCATCCTTCAGGTGCTAGCAGCGATGGGTTCAGCATCATGTGACTCAACATTGAACTTCCGCTTGATGAGCTCCTCACCAACATGGATGCCAGCAATAGTTCCCCCGTGACATCGCCTCCACTGCCTGTTCAGTCTTACGAGTTGTCTTCCCAAGATATGCACACCTCAGTCATGTTGTGTTGTCCTGACAGGACACAGATATTTCCATGACGAATGGTTCATCCTTCAGCTCTTTTAGTAACAATATTAGTCTCTGATGATGGCAGTAGCAATGGTGACAACAAGAATGGTAACAATTTCATGGCACCATTGAGCAAGGTGTCTCCTATCGCTGATGCTCCTGCAACAGTGGCACCTTTCAATGTCGATTCTCCTCTTGGGAATATCATTCAATGCAATACCCCCACTGGATGGCCATCTCTTACCATTTGAACTTCAGGTCTGGGAACCCCCAACACATAATCATCAGGACTGGGTCCCACAGCAATGAGCTTCAACACCTCTATTTTGCAGTGTCACAGCTATGGCTGATAATTCAGCTTCTGGTGGCATGATGGCTGAGTGCTCAAACTGCAACAATGCCATACCACTATGAAGGTGCAGACTCAACAACAAGCAGGATGCTATCCCCTGCTGGTAATCTGTTGATGTCAAGCCGATCTGCCTCTATTCTACTTGTCAAGAACCCTGCTTGCCTATGTTTCACCTTGGCATTTCACCATGGCTTTCATCAGCTCCAGCAGCCCCCACCCTTATCTCTTTCCCCCATTCCCCTGCATCATTGACCCAATTGCCACAGTGCCCTGCACCCCCATTGACCTCCCTGGCTTCCTTTTATCTCTGACAACCCCCCACCATTACTTGAGGTTTGAACCCTGTTAGCACTGGCAGTTGCCCTCAGCGACAATGGGTCATCAATGTCCTGATGGAGAATGTCTGCAGGGCTGGTTGAAAAAAGGTTAGTGCATAGCCCTTCCTCCCCTCTATGGGCTTGGTGCCCAGGTCTCGAGCTTGAGACTAGTGCCAATGCTTGTATCATTGTGCAATCCATGTCAGGAGTTCAGTGTTGAGTGTTGAGCTTAAGGCTGGAGCTATGCTGTCCAGGTTTCAAGCTGGAAACCAACAGTATGCTTGTTCTTCCACCTGGTGATTCTTTCCAGCAGGCCTCCTGGCTAATTGGAATCAGGCTGGAAAACAGCCACCCCTTTCCATCTGCTGTGCTATGTCTCCATTCCAATGTTTCTGCTGCTTGAGCCTTGAGCTTTGAGCTGAGAACTGGCTGCTCATGCTGCATGCCACATGCCTTTTGACCCTTGGGCTGCATGGAGACTGGACTCTAATGGAGGTGGAGCATCTATTCCCCTTCATTTCATTTCTCAGCACCTTTGCATTTAGCTGACCCCTTGTACTTCACAGAAAAGAGGTGTGGACCCCAGGAGGAGATCATCCTTCTTCAAGGGTTTGATATCGCTTCCCTCCTACAACAGTGGCTTGAATCCATGGGGGATCACCAATCTGATTCAGAAGTGGAGCTAGAGGAAGACCTGGAAGGAAGGGAACTGACAAGGGTTGATCAGGTATGGCCCTTTACATTGCACAATTCAATTCTTTGACATATTTCTTAAGACCATATTGCCTGAAAGCATACCTTTGCCCTTGTATCTACTCTCATCATCACCTTTACCATCACTTTCACCATCACCATCACTATCACCATTCCCATTCCCATCACCATCGCTATCACCCTTCATGCCATAAGATATGCCTCCTACACTTTCATGACATGAAAAAGAAAGACTAAGGAATCAAAACCACCAGTGAAATAAATGGGCAAGAGAGGATGAGCCATTGGAGGATGGGTGGAAGAAAGTCTGGAATAAACAATATATGGAATCACAAGCCCAGAGTATCAAGCTTGTCAACTTTGATATCTCTTCAATTTCTCCCTCCTCATCAGGATTTATTGGTAAATGGAGAACTGACTTGCCAGAGAGTTGCAACTCCCTGCAACAGCTACTGGATCAAGGTTTCACCCACATACAAAGAGAGGGGTTGATAGCAAAACCCATTGTTGATCAGAAGGGGCGGCTGATAGCTGTTGTCCACTGTGAACCCTGGGCCAATGACTGGCAGAGGCAGGTTGAGGATATGGTGCTTTCCATTGTTGCTGGGGTGCAGGAGCTGAGGGGAACAGATGGGAAGAAAAACCATAGATGGGGTGCATTTACTGCTATCAATGCAGGGATTAGCTTTGGTGGTGGTGGAACTGTAAGTTTTAGCCTACTATAGGTTGATATCACTGATAAATTCTCAGCATGCCCATAACTTGAAGCTGCTAGGCAAAAAGCAACCCTTCATAGAGAACTTATTCACAAGACATTTCTTCAAGTCATGGTCCAGCTTCATTGATTGTCAGTCATTCTATCCTATAAGTCTAGCATCTATTGACCTAATTGGAGAGTTAATTGTCAACAAGTATTTTCAAAACCTACAATCCATCTATGTACCATGAATACTCAGATATGCTGAAGGCTCTCTGCCTGTCTGACATCTCCCTGATTTGAAACTTTTCAAATAGCCCCTTTGCTGCCACTACAGTGAACTGTGGTCAGCAAACTGTGACCAAGCCCCATGTCGACTATAAGGATAGAC
Organism: Armillaria sp. CMW 4456; assembly: GCA_028551335.1. Classification (NCBI taxonomy): domain Eukaryota; kingdom Fungi; phylum Basidiomycota; class Agaricomycetes; order Agaricales; family Physalacriaceae; genus Armillaria; species Armillaria sp. CMW 4456. Next base: position 11,393 of record JANDKJ010000083.1, on the reverse strand, counting down.
TGGATGGTTGGTGTGCCATAACTGCTTTAGGATCATTTGATTGGGTGAAGGGTGGTCAGCTGGTTCTTTGGGACCTTAAGCTTGTAATTGACTTTCCACCTGGAACTATGGTGCTTATTCCTGCTGCACTAATCATGCATTTTAACCTTCTTATCCAGCCTGGAGAGAAGCGATATTCTATAGTACAGTACAGCAGTGGAGGACTATTCTGATGGGTTTATAATAGGTTCAAAACTGACAAGGAATGGTATCAAATGGCAACTCAGAATGAGATTTACCAAAGGAAACAGGAGAATGCAAGCTGTTGGAAACAAGGGCTTCAGCATTTTCCTAACTTTTGTAATGTAGATTATAATTAATTCACAAGTTCTTGTTTCTAAAAGCCAAGACGACAATATTTGAACCATAGTCTAGCCATCAAATGTTGACATGTTGAAAGAATTCAGCTGTCACTATGGAAATCCTTGCATCTTTCTTCAACATTCTTTTATGCTGATAGCACAACCATTCAAGATTATACATGATAGACAAGACAGTGACTCTCAACAAGCTCACTGAACAGCTGAATGGGTTATCCATTAAGGATATTGCCAAAGTGAGTTTTGACTTCAAAATCAGTAGACAAGCTTTCACTGTGGATTTTTATATAGCTTGTTCAGGACACAAATTTACAAAAGCAAGCTCATCATAATCAACTTCAAGCTATCAATGAAAATACTGCTACTCTTAGTAACACAGAGCCCATCATTCTCACTGACAAAAATTCTTCTGAGTCTGTCAGTCACCAAGGCTTACCACTGGACACAGATCAAGATCCATCACCTTCACTCAAAACCAAGGCTGTAATGGAAAAGTGCAAAAGAGTCACTAAAATGCTAGTCTTCTTTGGCCATATCTGGTGGTGTGACAAACCTGTTTTCGGTATTTTGCATGCACTTGCTCAGAGCAAGCTGGAATCTGCTTCAGCAATGTTAACCAGTAATAAAAAGGAGGAGTCAGATAAGCAGGAGAAAATCATGTCAATGAAGCTGATTCTTCAGCTTTATAATGCCCTTCCTGTTCAGTATTATCTATTTATTGGCAGTACAATCAGTGTCCACCATGAGCTCAAAAAAAAAGTGAGTTTTCTTTTTTTCTTCATAACATAATGCTATATTTAATTAATATTATAGATGAGAAATGCAGCTACCAATATATGATCTGCAATGATAAAACAAATCAAAGACTGTCGCCACTACATATGCAATGACCTCCTCAAAAATCCCCAAATCCTGAATGAGAAGGACAAGATTTACCAAGATCCAGTCTGTTGTCAACTTATTGGATGCACATCAAGTAATACAACACCTAGCCAGTTATGCCCTTTGCTGTATGAGACCAGAAAACATGTCAGTGGCTCTACATTATTCAGGAATAAGGCTCTTATCAAAGTAAGCAAATAAGATCAGTCTTCAGCTAAATAGCTTACAAGTTTGACAGGTATTAAAGGCTGTTTTATGGGGAGAGAGCTCACTCAAGGGAGGTAACACTATCTGGACAAAAAGCACCAATGCTGCTTTTGGAAAGTCACCAAAGTAAACCCAACAGCTATTGCATTGGGTCTTTTTCTAATCTCTTGATTTTGAGAGAATGATGCTAACCTTGTTTTTAGCTTTGATTTCTCCTTTCTAGTGACTTTACCTTTCATTCTGATATTGGAAACAAGTTGAAAATTCCCTATAATGACAATTTCAAGTACTATTGTAACTTGATAACAAAGCTTCTGGATGACAACAACACCAACATGAAAAACACCATAAATCTCTTCAATGAATAAGTTTTCAATAAAAAGATGTCACTTGTTGGAAAGTTAAAAGTGGACAAAACCCATCTGGAGGATAACTCTGATGAGGAAATTCTCCTTATGGGTTTGGACAACTCTGATGAAAGCGATATGGATGAATATCCTGATGGCACTAAAAGTATTAACAACCATTCTGCAGGTATCCTATATATAATGGAAGCTCAGTGTTTGCTGTTGTTTGCTTATCAAATAATGTTACTTAATAATGTTATCTAAGAATATGACTAAGATATTTATAAGCAATTGGTAAGCAGCTGCACCGCTATTTTAGACACTTGACTCCCACATTTTCATTGGGTGCCTCAATACTTATATAAGCTGATGATGGCTCTTTTAGGATGCCTCACCACTTAGGAAGGTAGTTCCCACAGTTTGCTTTTCAACCACTTTTTATTGCTCAACAGCCACTGAACCATTTCAACTGATTCTTTTATTTTTGGCTATATACAATAAGACTATACTTAATATTTATTACATGATTCTGGATGAAAATCTCTAAACTATGCAACTAATAAATTAAATTTCATGTACAACTTATTGTTTGACATTGAGAAATATTCAAATCAACAAATATCTATTGTGATATTCCATTGCCATCTTTAGCACTCTTTTAGCAAGTTCTTTCTACAGTATTTCAAGGTATTAGAGAGCAATTCATTGCTTAATTTGATAAATCTAATCTTGAAGGAGTATTGCTGTTGTAATAATGAACAAAGAATATGTGTAAGTATCTATGAGTGATGTAAGTAATGTGAATAAGGCAGTAATAAGAGAAGATATACCTCAGTTGGGCAAGCATGTACATAACAACTAAGGTATACAGGTGTCTATGGTTTCTACTAATAGATAAAGAGTATATATCAATATCTCAGTCAGACACAACATATACATAATGACTGTATTGGAAGACTGTATCTAATAGACAAAGAATATATATCAGTATCTACAAACAAAGTAAGTAATGTAAATAAGGCTGCAATAAGAAAAGGACATACCTCAGTCAGGTATAGTGTATGTGTAATGACTGAGGTATTTAAGTGTCAACAGTTTCTACTTATAGGACCTTTGAAATAGGAGTACAATAGGGAAAATAGGTAATAATAATATGTAAAATAAAAAAAGAGTAAATTTGGATGAAATACCATGTAAGGTATAGATAACCTCCAACACCTACTTATAAGGGATCTATATAGAAGAGTAAATTCAGGTGAAATATCATGTAATGTATGGATAACCTCTAATATTTAATACTTTATTCATCTAACAGCTAAGATGTTAGAGCTAATAGGTTTGCAAAAGGCACCTGTTTCTCTTTTGCTTTTATTGAATAATCCTTCAAAAATATTAAGGCTTTTAGAAGTTGCAGAAATGCTTTCACATTCTTGATTAACCAGAATTGAGTCAAAGTCAGTAATCTTGAAAGAAGATATATACTGTATATCTATAAATAGTATATCACCAAAAGACAATAGATAGTGCAGCTTTCCTTTTGATATTTTGGAATATCTGTATATGCTATTTCAATTTTTTGTGCATCTGGAATGTTAGAAAGAAGTTGTGCTACAATGTTTTTAAGACAATACATGCTAATCTGTGTCAGACATTTTTAAATGTTTGATTGTTGGTGAGTAAATGACATGTACATAGAGAATAGCATGGATTTGCAAAACCTGGTGGATCAGATGGGTGGGTATATGCATTGGGTATCCATGATCTGAGAGATACCTGTTATAAGCTGTATACCTATCTAACTGACCTGTAGATACATAAGACTGTGATTCTGCAGGTATGTTAAGTACTAATACAACATATACATGAAATAAACTCACCCTCACATGTTCAAGGAGATGAAACAACTGAGGAGAGAGACTATATACAGTTGTCCATAATGGCAATGAAAAAGTAAGACATGACATCATAGCAATGGATATACTATCTAAGCTTTCCCAATATGATCCACAGGTTGGCAGGTATGGGTATGGGTATGGCTTAGAATACCTATAGGTTACCTATGCCATTCCCTATCTCATCAAGGCAGATATAAAATGGCTTTGTATTATTGAATATGTCAAAGGGGCCAGATTCATTAGATTGAGCATAAAAATATTGTGTAAACCCATGGATATAGACTGTTACACTGTTTTCTCACTATGGAACTTGATTTATAGATAATTGAAACATGTCAGTGATAGGTTAGGCAGATAGATATGTATAGGTATAGAGTTGAGGTACCCATAGTTTGAGATACTTATGTTAATCATGTCTACTTAGAACAGGCAGATATATTAATATGGATTGATTTGTACTTAACTGATGGATAAAAGATAGATTACCAGTGGAATTTGGTAAATGTACTTAGATAGAATTGGATACACATTAGAGTAATGAGCCGGGTTTGGGGCGGGCCCCAACAAGCTGAAGTTCCATGCCACAGTCAAGATTGTGGAGGTCCCGAGTGTGTGAGGGGCCTCCACAATCATGACGATGATGAGGTGATCAGATAGTTTAGTGATCTCCGAACGTAAAATGGTGAATAGTTGTCGGATACTTCTGGAATATCGCAGTGCGAAGAACCAAAATGGAAATAGTGGTGTCTCGGCCTTGTGTCGGTATTACAGAACAACTAGTTTTGTTCGTAAGCCACTCCTCGGGTGTGTTGTTTGTTTGTGTGCGAGCTTTCTGAGTACCTCCGTACTCGTGTCGATTCCACCGACAAAACACTATACGTATTCGGTACTGGACGAATCAGGCTGTCCTACGTTGACTGGCTTGTCGTCTTTGGTTGGGGACTTCTCTCTAGTCTCGTGAGAAGTTACTACAGATTCCGACGCTCTGAGTCGCCTTTGGTCTCTGTTATCTGGTCTGGTGTGTGTCGTAAAACTGGGAAACTGGATGGGAAAGAAACTGGGATATGTAAAACGTCGGTCGGTATTATGTCGGTATTAAATGAGCTCCTAATCGTCTCGGTAGGGGTCTGTGTCGATGTTTCTGTGGCTATGGCGGTGCAATAGCGGGTCTTGTCTTTATTTCTGGTCTCCTCGGCTTTATCTGTGACGATTCTGTTCGTCCTAATTCCTATAAATTGTCAATCTCTGTCAAAACTATACTTTGTTTCCTTTGTCTGGTCCTATCTCTTGTCAAATCGATTCCTATAACTGGTCGATACTATTTCCTGCGAAGCTCACAATAGAGCTGCCCTATATCTGTCAATCTGTCAATACTAAATCTGTTCAAAACCTATCCTTGCAACGCTCGCAATAGAGCTGCCCTATAACTATCCAATACTATTCGTCTGCTCTTGACGCCCAAATGGGTTCGCTAATGTCTTGTGAAATTGAAACTGTTAAAACTAATCTGATCTTGTGAAATTGAAGCTAATTCTTTCCTATAAAACTAAAAGAGGTGAGTACTGCACGGTTATCACTTACTAACACTGAGCAAATGCCAGTAATGAAGTAAAACAATGACGAGAGTCAAGGTTTTAAGTTGATGGATGATGGTGAAGCGTCTCGGCTTTAACTACGTCAAGCTCGGCTTTGTGGCGAACGAAATCGCTATTAAACGTGTACTATCGGTATTGTCGAAGCTGGGTGAGTTACTGAGGTAAACGAGTCGATATGTGTACATGGGGGAACGGAATAGAGGAAGTAACTGACTGTACAGTACGAAATTACCGTGTTTATATAGTAAGATATAAATAAATGGCATCCTTGTGGTATATCTAGAAGGCTATGTGTTAGCATATGTGTTTCTGACCTTCTGACTATACAGCAGGTCTTGTGCGTTGTCTTATTCATGTCTGCGCCTTTGATTTTCGTAGTTCCGGCATTAGACTATGCCTTATTCATAGTGTCGGAGTTGAGAATACTCGTCGGAAATGACTGAGTACCGCCAAAGTATCGTGTGCGTCGATGTCTCATGGTTATACAGCAATAACCAATTAATTCCGAAGTCGCCAAAGGGTGTTCGTGCTGCGGAACTCGTCAAATTGCTGTGATGAAGCCCCTATGATCGCCGGATCAATGTCGAGAAGCTCCGCTCGCGTGGCTGCGCCTGTGCGCTTTGATGCGTCAATGCCGGAGACGTCGGCAATGCGCTCTAGGTCCTATTGTGGTAATGGCGGCGCTAAATCTGCGGCTTTAGGTCAAAATTGGAGTTGTCGGGGTATTGCCGAGGTATTGGCGTTGGGAAAGCGTCGGAAAAGCCCTATAAAGTATATATGGGCTTGTGTGGAATGATTGGTTTGCTGAAAGTCCGCTAAAGGGATAAATCCGCAAAATTGGAGCGTACAGAGCCCTGAGGCTCATCAACGAAGGCATGGGACAGAAGCTTGTGATCATTAATTTTATGATCTTTGATTATCTAAAACACATCTAACGTTGTTAACACAGATAATTTATCCACCATTACCAATTTTCCATCTACATCTATAACCTCCAGCCATTCTGAACATGCCACAGTCACTGCCACAGCATTAAATCTTTCCAAACCATCAATAGTGGCTACCACAGCTACTACTACCTCCACCATTTGTCACATCACATTTGTAGACTCAATCGGCACAAAAACAAGACCAGCACCTTGACTTATAACACCTTCCCATAGGAGTGTTCAAAACTTACCTAGGACTGCAGCTCAAATCACTTCTAGTGCAGTTTCAGAGCCTGTTTTGGCCTCACAAAGGAAAGTTACAAAAAAAGCTAACAAACAGGCTGAGATGGCTGTTCAGCCAAGTGCACCATCTACTACCAAGAAGGGAAAAAGCAAAGGGAGGGGTCTATCAATGCCGAAGGCCAGCTTGATCCTCCCATCCCCAAGTGAATCCACTATTGAGCAAGGAGATGGAGATTTTGATGAAGAAGAGTCTGAGGAGCTTGAGGAAAGAGAGGACAAAGAGCCTTAGAGACTTTGTTCAATTGTAGTGTATGTAGAAATCATTGATTGTCCCATATATCGACGATACTCTGTCCACTAGCACTAGATTATTATATCTTGGGTGGTATAATCATTATATAAATAATGGACTTCCCTGTATAATAAATGCTAGTATAGTGTATTGGTAAAATTTGTAGTGAAATATATGAACTATAGGTAGGCTGTGAGTTTGATTCCCCCTGTTGTAAGTCTGTTTAAATTATTTAACATTGTGGTGCATCATTGTTTGTACTTGTGATACTAAGTCCTTCATAACTAATAAGTAATAACTCAAGTGATAATAACTAACAGAAAGTAAATATATCATAAATAACCTAAATAAACATAGCATATGACTAATACCAGATATGTATAATATGACAGGTGACTGAATGCATGACAATGCATGACAGAAACACAGCATTAGTAAGCATCATAATTCTACCACCTCAGAAAGTTTATACCGTTTATTGGTCATTATATACACCGTTATAAGTTGCTAACTATAGATGATAATGTTTTTCCATAACTAATAATTGACCATGTAAGAAGCCTTATAAGGTTATATGCTGCCTTTTAACCATCATTATAAGGTCACATGTTGCCTTTTAATCACCATCATAAGGTCGCAAGTTAGGTGGCTTGCAAGGGTCTGGGCCCAGAAAACAATGCCACTTAATTTGCACGTTGTCGAAAGAGCTGTCATCTAATAAGCCGGCCGGTGCCTTATTTGGATTATAATGGATTCTTTTGGTTTCTAATTGATTTTTTTTTACATAAATATCCCAATGCAGATTTTCCGACATATCAGTATGCTATAATCAGAAAGCGCCCAATTCTGTCTCTGGTACTTTGTATATTGAATCAATATTTGATCATCTTTCAAGTCATTAATCCTGACCTCGTGCAAGTGTGAAGGACATAATCATAACCGCATTAAATCTCGCCTTATTTGAGATCAATTCGTGTAACGACATCAAAGATCTCATAGGCTCAGTTCTTATTCGTATTGCATTCAATAACCACAGCCGGGGATTGATCCCGACGGTGTGATTGATGTAACAAAGAGTACTCTTACAACTCTACATGCCATCATCTCAACTATGAAACTTTCCCGGGGAAACTATCTTAAATCGTGCATGACAGGTTGTCCTGTCGGTATAAGATGGACGAAGTCGATTAATATTCCGAAGCATTAAAACACCTAAACTTCATATCATTCCTGGAGAATGAATTACCGAATTTTCTGGCTCCTCACCGTTTCATGCATGATGGTAGGTGTGCATTTGAGGTCCTGATTCTGTAAAATGCTGATTTTAAGTCTGCAAGGCATATTGTGCTGCATTGCCCCGCCCCGAACCCTGTCATAGAGTGTACTGCATGCACATACCGTCGGGGAGAAAGACGACTCGCAGATACCAGGAAAGACATGAATAAAAAACCTCGGACAGAAATTGAACTATTAGATTAGTTTGGTATGATTTCCTCAATTCACAGGTTGTGGGTCGAATAAATTTCCATGCGATGTATCGCTTGATGTTTCGTTGACGTCGTAGAATTTTGAAGTATTAAAATTTCTTCACGTCAGAATACATTAAATTCGAAACATATCAGTCTTTGGTACCCAAATTCTACACTTTAAAATACATCCGCTGTTGAACACGGTAGTTTATTGAAAATAGTAGTAGATATAATTTACGTATACTCATTCGTTTCGGCGCACCTACTATTTAACCAAGTTTTTTACGACTATGACAGTGTCTCTGGCGTGCAGAACTTCAGAACAAAAACAAAGCAAAATATAACAGAAATTACGATGCACAAGAATAAGTAAGATTTTAAAGTGAGTTGGAAAAATAAGGTAATTGTAGATACAATTAGAAGAAACTCATTGACACGTTTTCCAAATTGTCAAGAAACTGCACGAATATCATATAAATAATGATACATTGAAACATGATAGATTAACGCTACATCGGATAATAAATCGCAATAGCATGATAATACATCTATGGAGGTAGGAAGATAGGCAGGGATTACCGCGTGTTCGTACAGATCCAAGAAGCCTATAAGTAGGTGAAACTCATGAGCAATAACCAAAGAAGAATTCGATCGAATACATACATCTTGCGCAGCAGGTGATTTGACGCTCAAGTACGGTGGCCGACCAAGACATTCAGCAACTGTCACAAGTTTGTATCCTGCACCAATTAAATCATCAAGAGCACGTGGAAGAACAATCGTACTGTGTTGATGATGTAAGAGATTTTTCATTGTGGATATCGAGTCCACTCACCTGGTGTTTTCTACATACAGAAGACTCAGTCGATGTTTTTTGATAATTAGAATCAAAGTACTTACGAACAGTCTCATGGTTTAGCGTCAAAATCGTGCTTGGGCGCTTAGCCACGAGGTTATCATAATCCTTCTCGCTATTCGCGGCTGTCTCTCCGACAGAATCACCGGAACTACATATAAGTAATCAGGGCCATGGCTGATGGTTTTAAAAAGAGACTTACTCAAAGTCCCAAAGTATCACACTCTGATTGTGAGCAGCAGCCACCTGCAACACGCTGTCGTTGTAACTCCCATACGGCGGTCGCATGAAAGCGACCTGAACTCCGAGTATCTTCTCCAAGGCAGCTGTATTGCTGGTGAATTGGAGGTTATGAACATTTGGCAAGAAACGTACTATCGGTGAGCATGAATTCAGTTTCCACTGTAAAAATGCACAGTCAGTCAATTCTTGTGAAAATAATGCTACTGAGTGAAATACATTGGTCTGGTGTCAACGTGGTCAAATCTTTATGCGCCCATGTATGTCTGTGATGAAATGTAAATTGACCAGACTCGCATCTCCAGACAGTATATTCTACTCACGACCCGATCTGATGACCCTTTGAGTACGCATTCTGGAGCGCCGCTCTTTCGGTGTCGTTGTATATACAGCCATCTATATGTATGTGTATGAGAATACAAAACTTCCCCGATAGTGTGGAAAAACTTACAGTTGTTGCCGTCTAAAAAGTTCCAGTGCGGGTTATGTTCACCATCCTCAAAGGGAATTGAGATGGAGACGTACTAACGAAGAAAGTGCCCTTGGCGCCTCTCACGTCTAGCATCTTGACAATATTTTGTCTACAGATCGCTCTAAGCATGTAATATTATGCACATATTGGTCGAGACGTACGAGTAAATGTAAGGTCCGTCATCCTAGTATTGGTCAGTTGGATGCATTCGCTATGACTCGCGGAAGTTTACATACGAATGTCAAAGCAGCGGTGTTTGGAACAGTACAGGAGGTGATCACGCCAGCGGTTTGTCTTTTCGTGGGGTGCGAAATAGCAATAGCAGCCAATGCAAGTGTGAAGAAGGCGGGAGATAACATCTTGGTGAGATTGGATATAGGTCGCTGACTCTTCTTGGTGTTTGGCTGGACGCAAAAACACCGCAATGCAGTCGGGCCTTTTATAAAAATCGTTAGAGTTTGCTCAACAGTAATCAGATGTCGCTAAGACATATGAGGCGGTGACATGGTTCTTCTCAATGGTTTCAAATCCCGAGGCGGCCTTCAATAGGGGTGATAAATGTGGTGTTCTGCAGGGGCGTGTCTGATTCAATGTATCACGATAATCCCATGGAACCTTTTCCCTCATGCATCTTGGGCAAGTATGTCTAACGTTACCGCCAGAACGGAGCTCCAGTCTAACTAAATTGGTAAGCACTAGAAGGTCATGTCACTGAACAGAATCCACTTACTCCAAGGAAGGTCATGTAAAATCGAGAAATTGAAGGTTGGTAGTGTCCTGGAGCTAGAGTCTGTTTAACACGAGCTGCTGTCAAATCAAAAATCGTGACGCGGTTGTTTTCCGGAATGTGAGGGCCTTTCGCAGAGAGTGTACTGTTTACTTTATTTCCTGACGTAGATATCTTAGGGTCTTTAAGGACCGCGCCCTCCTGTGACAACCTCCAGCGGAATCAAACTAATCACGCATGTGGATAGACGCACCGGCGACAGGGGTTCCTTCAACACCCTCTCCAATTGTGGCATATCATTGGAAATTGAAATGGAGACCAATGAAATGCCACATATTTCTCTTCTCAATAAAGCAATCTAGATTCTTTCGAAAGATACACAACAAGCAGGAACAAAATTAGCATTGGACTTTGGGCTTGCTTTTAGGAGTATTTATGATTTCCATATCTTCATCATCTGTTAAGTGGCCGAACTGAAGTGAGAGTTAAGTTCATGAAGCTTAGCTGCGAGTGTGCTGTGGACCTTCGTCGCAGCAAATGGTAGAAGTTGATTTTGAGAAATTATGCCGGTGTTTAGCAAGCCGGCACTTCGAAGGACGCCGGCAAACAATGACAACTTTCCATTTTCGAACGTCTTCCGATTTCCTTCTCTTCCTGCTCTCTCTATCGCAAAAACTAGCCCCTTGACACTTCAGATCTTCATGAGCGCTATCTTCACGACACCCTCAGATTCTCGTTCAACCGACAAAATCTCAGGATTACGTTATCACAATGTTGATCATTCCGCCATTTTGTTCACTGATGGACTTGCGATGGACGGCCTTTCGTCCTTCTCCCGACTTCTCTCTTCCTTGACTCTCAGCGATAGTAGGCGAGTTCC
>JANDKJ010000082.1:0-14768 GCA_028551335.1 Armillaria sp. CMW 4456 | reverse complement strand
CAATCATGTCTGTGAGAGCTCTGGCCTCAAAGTTTAGTCCCTCAAAACTAAGTACACATTCATAGAGCAATCATGGAGCTCACAATGTCCAAACTTGCTACTGTATGCATGAGCTTCTCGAGCTCTGGGAACTTTGCACATAAGCATTCCACATCTGTGAGTGTCATCTGCAAATCCTCAACAACAAAATGCTTCATCATCACAACATGTACTATACTTGCCAGATCAAGAATAAACATTCTCAGGATAATCATATTCCCATATTTACAGTGAAGATGTTAAGTTTAAGGGAATTCATTCCAGATTTTGGAATGAGGAAGTGCTCATCTCATTAATAAGTGAACAAAGATAATTGATTATTACAAGATTATTACTACATATATATATATTTAACTTTATGCAAACATTTTAAGGACTCGGATTTAGCCACAGCATGGTGGCCTCTTCAACTGGTCAAGTAGTATCTTCCACCACCCTCAAACTAACTAATATGATCTATTCAGGTTATTGGGCCGAATTATCTCCTTCCCACCATAGTAATTGGCTGGGGTATAGCTGCCACACTCCAAGGAATAGTTACAAGTTATGGTGGCCTCCTTGCCTGTCAGTTCTTTATTGGGCTCTTCAAAGGTGGTGCTTTCCCCAGTGTCATATTCTGAGTCCTTGTGACTCAGTCTTTAGTGTGCAAAAGTTCTTTTTGAAATTTACCTAAAATGATAGATTGATAGCTGGATGTTTTCAGAATAGATAACAGCTGATAATGACCAATGCTGACATGCTATATGCCTTATATAGAATATAATTTGTATATATTTCCTTTTTTACTGTGTCTAGCGATTTCCTCTGAATTGCTGAGATGCTGAACTCACTAGGGCAAAACTTATTTCAAATATATTTCCTTTTTCTGGTTTAAAAAAGATGGTAATTGTCATGGAATTTGATTTATATTTGCTGAGGTGCCAAACTCATTGGGGCACAACCTATTTCAAAATAATTTCCTTTTCTTGCTTTAAAAACTATGGTAATTGCCATGGAATTCACATGTTTGGCCAGGATGCCAAGTACACTGGACATGTTTTATTTCAAAAACATTTCCTTTTTTGTTTGAAAAGCTGTGGTAATTGCTGTGGAATCAGTTTCTGCAATGTACTCATTTGTGGCCATGAATACTCATTTATGTCCAACCATACTCATTCAAGCACTTGAATACTATGGAAGCCAGTATTCCTGTGCATACACTCCAGTGTATGTGTTGACAATTTAAGGCAAGATTTGCAAGCTCCCATTACTTCCTGTGGGTAAATGACAGATTTCATTGCAGTTATATCAATATGCACCATGATTGTCACCCCCCAATCATCCTGTAGAAGGTCTGCCATCTATCACAGTTGTCCCTATCCTATGTTGGGCTCACCACTTGCTTGTGGATCCCACATATTCTCCTCATTCCTTCTTGTTGGTGTAATTCATTTGCTGAGATCCAAGTATCGGTAGTCATACCAGGAAGAGAAGAAGAGAAATATGTAGAGAGGGAGGACCAGGGAGTGAGAGGGAGAGGTGACACTGGACGACAGTGTCATGCATCGTCGAACATGAAGCAAGAAGGAAAGCTTGCCTAATTGAATGTGACCGATTGAAAGGGGTCGATTTAAAACACCGCCGGATGCAACCGTGGGCACTCGTTTCGGGCGCTTCTAATGCTGACAGACTGCTGATTGTCGTTATTATATTATTATATTATTATATATACAGCTGGTTATTAATTGTCTACATGGTTAAGGACTCGGATCTGCCGCGTCCCGGCAGCCCACTCCTACTGGTACGTTATGATGAGGTGGTCCATGTTTGCAATAGAATAAGGCAAACAAGTAAAGAATACAACGAAATCTAGCTACATAGATACCTCTCTGTATCTTCTGGTACTACTTTCTTTCTATTAGTAAACCTTTACTCAGCATTTCTGAGCTCACTGGACATCGCGCCAGTTCGCACAACCTTGGGCTCATCAATAACCCACACATGATATTGGTATCCTCGTTTATTACCTTATGTCATGTATAAAAATGTTGACTTTACTGTAATAATGTTTGTTTAGAACCTCATTGTGAAGATAGCTGAGAATTAGGGGAAAGGAGGGGACGGGGACGCTTAAACGGCATTCCTAGTTTAACTTGCCGTCGAGGAATCCCTCCAGATTGATAGTTTGGAGGACACGTGTCCGTATGAATCTTGTCGTCAATTTGTATGTGCTCCAATTTCTTGTAATGATCATAGCAGGTCAATATGAATAAACTGGGGGAATGTTCCTATTATATTACGTGAGACATGCATGCTCTTCCTACGGATTACTGACGCCGCGCATCCTTGCTTCCTACCCCCTCCTTATGGATCCCATGTTCATTTGGTCTCCCGTATCAGAGTACTGGTCGTCATGATCATATCTGTCGAAGATGTATAGGTATCCCGCCCACCTTGAATCCGGACTCACGAATTCAGTACCATGTAAACGTTATTAGCATACAACTTGGGAATGATAAATACGGGTGTCGCATAGATGGTCTGGCCAGAGAACGCAAAAAAGAGAGTAAGGCCGAGCAGTGTGACGACAGCTGAAGCAGATGATTTTAACTTGGATACGGCGGTGGATTATGAGTAGTATATACCTGTCACGGAACCTGTCTCAATTGAGAGGCGAACCAACTTTGTGATCAGAATTTGGGTTTGACGGAAACTACTATTGCGACGTGTAAGCTGCGAGATAGTAAAATAGTAATTTCAGTGAAGATGACAGAGAGAAAGTACCTACATAGTGAGTCATACAAACAGCAATGACAACGTCACACAGGGCGGAGCCTCCCAACCAAACCTACGCATGAATCAGAACCATGGACTTGAGAATATCTAGTTTCCTACTTACCCCGGCGGCGATAGACATCTTTCTATTATTGAGTTTAGTGATGTCGCCAGCCTCGAAAGAGAAGACGCCTGTAAATATAGCTACTACAGAACTAGTCAACGATACCTGTTAGTATATAAGCTGTATTGGCAAGAGAAAGAGCACAGCAACGAACGCAGATGATAAATACCAAGATGGTTCGTGACCTTGACAGTATAAAGATTCGGTACGCATAGAAGCCCTGCCCTACAAAAGCAACTGCATTCACCGTCAATTGCAGGAGACGAGCGAAAAATCCTGGACATACCGACAGCACTCATGACGGGAACAATGAGCCAATTCAAATGTACTGCAGTGAGGGCTTCAACATCACCGAAGCCGTACCCAAACTGTACGAAGGCGTCATTAGTGACGAGTATAGTCTGGACAAACTCGACGATGTAAATGCCATAGACAAGATATTTTGTGAATTGTCTGTCTTTCGGAAAAGCTAGATAGTAAAGATCTGATGGGAGAATGTATTAGAATTAATTTAGTAGAGAATAAGGCGGCTCACACAATTGCACAGAAAGGGTCCCGAAGAGTCCCCAGTGCAGGAGGATGGCGACGACCTAAAATAGAGATTAGAACGTCTTAATGCGCAAAAACAGAGACGAACGATGGGTCCAGACCTGAAATAAACCACTTCATTACACACCAACTTCCGATTACAAGATGATAACTTACAGTCTTTCAATGGGATATCCCTGGGAGACGACGGGATGCATGTTGGTGTCTGGAGTTGTTTTACCGATTCTGAAGGGATAGTGTTGGACATATACTTCTGACCGTCGTCGTGAGAAATCCGGAAGAAGTCTTTCGAATAAATTGGCCAGTCAGCATCACACACGGAGTTGAAATGCATTACATCTAATTCATTTCCATCATGTTAATTAAGGTCCGTGCATTGTTCCATCGTGATTCCGCTGCGCAATTATAGAGGATATCGCCTAACCAATGCATTGCCTAAGTCGTATGACCACTCTAATCCCAATTTAATATGGAAAACTATCCCTAAAAGATGCGTTTTACTCACCATGCCATGCAGTTGTCTGGGTACCTATCAGACATCTTCTTCCTGGTCTAACAATTAGATTGAAAGCCCCTTTTATGGCCTGATGTCCTCCTGTCATCGTTCATTTCTTGACATCGGTAATCATAGTTGCCTGTGTCAAGAATTCCAGATGTTTATCGTCTGAACATTATGTACGCAAGGTTAGATCGGGATCGAGGGTCATCGTGGATGTGATGGACGGTCGATATAGCAGAGAACTAAGAGTTTATTGCCCCCATTATTGAATCTCATTCTCCATCCAGCGTGAGAGCAACATCAGACACCACTAATCACCTGTGGATGCGCCGTAAAGCGCCAGACTAGAACCGATAGGTAACTGAAGGTGGTCAGGGTGAGGTAACAGTCAACTGAGTAGATGTGGGAGTTGGGGTTCACCTACGTGCTTTTCAACGACACCGGAGCAAGCGTTGGGCAATAATTTGACAAGCTGTCTAAGTGGTATCAGGCAAAGTCGTATGTCAGGAGGAATAATCCCATCTTTGTCCTTGCTCTCTCACTACGTCACCCTCTTCTGGCCGCAGGACTTCAGGATCACATCTAAATAAGGATGAATTTATTAGGAACGTACAAAATCTTCCCACCTCTGGGAAAGAATCGGGTTGCCAATTCAGAAATATTTTCGTTTTTGCTATGACTTTCAAGACTCCTCGCGGTGCTTTGTAAGTTATAGGTACGGCGAGTAAAAGGTATGGGTTCTGTTCAGGCATCGCGGTCTCGATTTGCGCCTAGATTTCATCCGCACGTTCGAGTTCTTGAGCGAAGGGGTATCCCTCAACGATGCTTCTAGTTTCACCAATTCTCAGCGGCCCACGGCACATATCACATGACGTATGCACATGATCAGACAGTACCCGTTTTATGTTGATTCATTACGCTCTCAATACTCTCTTTCTTTCTGTTCAGGGTATGATAGGTTTGTCTCTCCTTTGGATCATGACTGTTCGCGGTGACAGTTGATTGTTGAGTCAGGCTCAAGGTTCAACGTTGACTGTCCATCGCATGGAAAAGAATCCCCCGGTGTGGACAATCAACGGTACTTTAGTTCCTATGGAGCCGTCACTAATATTGGCTTCGTGGGGAGGATCTTCCGCACTCACTAATGGTGCTACCAATAGGACGCGCTACCACAATCAAGAGCTTGATATTGCATGGTTCTGAAGCTAAGGTTGTCCCTTGCTTTGATTTCACATTCGAAGTACTCACGGTTCCAAGTCCCGATTAAGAGAGCGAAAATCTTCCCCAAATGACCTGGGGGTCGCAAGACTAGAATGAAGCATCAAGTTTCTAAGTCTTCATCACAGGTGGATGGTCCAGCGAGCCCAGGCCTTCTATTATGGTTGCGATACTTACCAGGTTCCTGATCAGCAGGTGGCCGAGATTTAGATCTGCTGCGGTGATGAGCCTGAAGACACAAGACTGGCACGCCCTTCCTGAGTGCAAATTGTGTATATAATGATTGACTAATGAACGTCAGCCTTCAAGATGTGCTCCAGAATACTCCCGTTGGCCCCAAGGCGTTTATGAGGCTAGTGTTGCAGTATTTGCGGAGTGTTTGAGACCCGGATGACTTAAGACCCCAGAATAACTCAGAAAGAAAGATGAGTTCTCGGGATTCTCAGGTGTGTCATCTTCCCTGATCACTTGCAGACACCGTGTACTAGACCTTGTCGACAGAACAATTGATCAGGTCGGTGGCTCTCTGATAACACCTATTCATCTCATACTTCATTCCCAATCTTACAGGACTTGTTTTCGATATCGAGCCCGCCAGACCTCTAAGGCCAATTAATTGAAAGATTCCGAGTACTTGTCAAGGTTGTATTCATAATAGTGGGGTCAATGGATAAAGACGTGAGCATGCTTGACATCGTACCCTGTCTTGAGTCGTTGGATTCGAACTTCGCTACCCGCCGTGACGTGATGCAACCTTGCTGACCGGCTTTGGATTTTCGTGTGTGTTCTTCAAGTCTCACGATCCTTGTCAATGAGACTATATGTGCAGATCCATTTCCTTTCAGAACAAGCAAGTGATCCCATAAACAATATGATCCCAGTCCCTCCGGGTTATCCCATAGCAAGGCTGTGAGTTATTATCGAGATAGAGCCGTGGCATTTATGTGCTATGTACTGAATGATCTCATTTCAGTACAGGACCTATAGTTGGTGTTTTCCGCGCTCATAGACGATTACATGTCTAACCACGCATAGGTCGTTGCCTATTGGCTACACTGGGGACTCTTCGGGACACTCTCCGTTCAGCTGTGTACGTCCCTCGTTCGTGATAGTAGATCCTTTTTGACGCTTTCACGTTCAGATCTGTACTATCTAGCATTTCCAAACGATAGGAAATTCACAAAATATCTCGTCTATGGTGTCTACATTGCCGAATTGATTCAGACAATACTTGCTAGCCACGACGCATTTGGGATTTTTGGGTATGATTTTGGGAACTTTGAGGCCCTCACTGAGATGCGTCTCAATTGGTTCACTGTCCCCATCATGAGTGCTTCGTGTACGTGCGGTGTCGTCTGCTCGTTTTCTACTACCGACATGAATGCAGCCGCTTGTATTGGACAACTTTTCTATGCATACAGAATATTCATACTATCACGGTCACGAGTGGTCCCGATATTCATCATCTGCGTGCGTTGCCGTATTTATTCCATGGCATATTGACTCATTCATTTAGGTATCATTGACGAGCTCTGTAGGAGCTATCATCACTGGGGTTTACTCTTTCCAAGCAGGCAATTACCTTAAACTTCATAACCGGAAGACCAACATTGCTGTTGGGGTAAATAACCGACTAGATGCTCAGTGTCTGTGTCTATCGCACTGATTCAAATGTAGATTTGGTGTGGGGGTTCTGCCTTGTGTGACGTTATCATTGCTATTTGCATGACTTACTATGTGGGCTCTTGGTCTCCATCAGCTACCTCCACTGACATATATTCAATCTCACAGCTTATGCGCAGCAATACCGGCTTCCGCCAGACTAAAATTCTAGTCACGAAGTTGGTTCGTCTCGTCATAGAAACAGGAAGCGTGACAGGTATTCACTCTGTACTACCGCACCATTGTCGCAGGATTAACACCACCGATGTACAGCTGCTGTCGCTTTACTCAACCTCATTCTCTTCTTTGCATTGCCTGGCCAAAGCTTCTATACAGCTCCCGCCCTGATCATGCCCAAACTGTATGCCAATGCCATTTACATAGTGCTTAATTCCCGAATCCGAATTGTGGGTGGGCGGGATACCTATATATCTTCGACTGATATGGCCTTCTCGACCGGCAGTACTATGCTACGAGATACCAATTCATACTTTCCGCAACTACAACCTTCTCTGGGAACGGATGGGAGGCAACGGGCGTCAACAGTTGGGATACCAATGGAAGTGCTCAGCAGTGAATGTGAAATGGGGAGAATAAATGTTAGTTTTTTTTAGTTCATGTACTCTATTAAAGCTGAATTTTCCTCCAGGACAAGGACATGGGATATGCAACGTAGTTGTTTAAGTACCTTTTTTTGATTGAACTAGTGCCGTGTAGGAACCTGCCACGAATTGATGATCTCGTATTGTTGTAACGATTACTAATGTCAGAGGTTACGGTGCTATGGTGGGATCTGTCGAGTTGAGATTATATTTCTGACTTCGAGCATACAGCGGTTTGGAATTCACGGTTCGATGTTTATTCGCAAATAGACTTGGTACGGACATGCCCAAGTTCCTAGTTATCTCAGAGAGCCCGACTCTGTTAATGTTGGTGAGAAGTGCTATGCTAAGCTCAGTTAATGAAAAAGGTCTCCTCCCACACCTTTGGAAAAGAAGCCTCAACTTAGGATAACATGTTCGGTTATATTAGCTATTTGATATTTCATCGACCGCTGTGATTTCCTGCGCTTGCGTGCCAGATAAAACAGATTCTAGGAGAAGCGTTCCGAGTATTTGACCAGTTAGTTGAGTGGACATGAACAAGAACAAATATCCACTGTGCTTACTTATTTGCGACGGGAATAACGCACACTGCTACGTGAGAATTCAACTATATGAATTGATGATCTATGAATGGCTTAGATAAGTCCCTAGTCTGCAATGCATTTTAAACTCACTGGTGATCTGTTCTTGGTCAATTGTCTTGGTTTACTCACCATACTTGACAAATTGAGCTACAAAACACAGAAAACCTTAACCTGTAGTACTTGTTTTTTGATCAGCTCATGCATTAATGTAAAGAGAGAGGGCCAGTTAATTTACCGAATATAGCTTACCACAATGTCGGTATATGCGACATTTTTGCAGACCTTTGAGGTATGAGAACAGCAATAATGACTCAAATACACATGCACCTTGCATGATTTGGAAGGGAAGAGACATAGTGCACAACTACCTCAGAAATATCAGCTTCCGGATAAAATAAAACATTAAAGGTGCGTACAATGACTGCTAGTATAAGGATGGCATACCAGGCTAGACGGGACATTATCGTTACCAGATGATGGTTAAAGGGAAAGAGGTTGGCTGTGGGCAACTGCAGGTGACTGACGGTACCGTCGCGTTCTTAACTTCTTACCGTCACGATCAAAGCTCGGCTCACCAAGGCATCATCTTCAAGGCAATAGACTTGATTAATCGTTCCTCCATGGCTGCGGGTGTGGTGTTACATGTCTTACTCTACCATGAAATTCCTTGTCTCGACTCTCTGGAGCGTCGCCCTTAAGCGCCAGTTCGTCTTTTGACCCACTGGCATTTCCCGCCTGATCGTCGCCTCTGGATCATTCAGTCTATCGCCCCGGATCCTTCTCTTTGTGACAGGGAAGAGATCGGTTTGTACGACAACACAGTCATGCTACTACATAAAATTGCCAAGAGCGTGAAAAGTCTGGGCTGTGAGTATCTTTCTTCTGTCCTCTATTCTCGTTGAGTGGGAGGCTTGAAGGTCGTCCAAATCCCTTGCACAATATGAAAATCATCTTAATTTTTTCCCATCAGAAACAAAAGAAACACACAAGGAGGCCGGTCGTCCAAACAAAATCGGGGACGCATTAGAGTATTTTAGTTGATCAGCACAGGCCTAGTTCATCGTAGCATGAAGTTCGTGTCGATCCCAAGTTTTTACAGACTTATGCAAACAATCTCTGTGTATCGCCGCTTTTATAAAACTATCTGCAAGTACCTTGTGGGATGCGTTGACACTAAAAATCTTCACAACTTATTCCATATCTGTGACTGTGTCATCGGGGCTACAAGTCATTGGGGAGGAAAGAGTCCTTCGATAAGAGAATTCAATACAGAGTTACAATCAAGGTATTCAGCCCAGTCCTATGTATCCTTAATGGATCCCGTTGCAGGACGTTGGTTGTGGCAGACGCAGAGACGACAATGCTTGATATAGGCATCCGTGTTTACCAGATCAGAAATGAAGGCGATGACAGGAAAATATCAGATCATAAAAAGCTGTGCCCAATTTAACTGTTCAACGAGGAAAAGAAGATATCTGATGGAACTGCATAGCATGGTGGGTAAAATGTATCTTCCTGGGACGGTTTCTCATATCAAATTGAGATTCGAGCGCCATATGACTGAGACTATGCATTGATATGGACACATTCTCCCTAAATGGTTCATGGATACTGGATGTCGCACGGTGGAAACACGTTAGCCGGAATGCCTTTCAACTCCGTGCGTGATGCTAACTGGTCAAGTTGTTCGAAAGACCTCTTCCAGATTTCTCACGACGACGGTCGGAAGTATATGTCTGACACTTTCCCTTCGAAATCGGTAAAATAACTCCAGACACCAACATGCGTCCCGTCCCCCCGGGTTATCCCATTGAAATACTGTGAGTTATCATCGTGTAATCGGAAATTAGTATGTAATGAAGTGGTTTATTTCAGATCTGGACCCATCGTCTGTCCCTCGTTTTCTTGCATTCAGGAGTTCTAATCTCTATTTTAGGTCATCGCCGTTCTCCTGCACTGGGGACTCTTCGGGACTTTATCTGTGCAGTTGTGTGAGTCCGTTCTATTCTCTGTACTAATTTTATTCAATATGTTCTCTCGTCAGATCTTTATTATCTAGCTTTTCCGAAAGACAGACAGCTCACAAAATGTCTCGTCTACGGTATCTATGTCTTCGAGCTTCTCCAGACTATACTGGTCACCCATGACACCTTTGAAGACTTTGGGTATGGCTTCGGTGATGTCGAAACCCTCACTGTGATACATTTCAACTGGTTCGTTGTTCCCGTCATGAGTGCTGTCGGTACGTCCAGGATTTTCCGCTCGTCTCCTGAGATTGACAGTGAATGCAGTTGCCTTTGTAGGGCAGAGCTTCTATGCCGTACAGAATCTTCATACTATCAAGGTCACGAACCATCTTCACATTTGTCATCTGCGTTCGTTTGCCGTACTCTTTCTCGTACCAATCCAGCTTATATATTGGCAGGTATCGTTCATCGGCTCTGTGGGGGCTATATGTACTGGCGTCTTCTCTTTCGAAGCTGGCGACATCACCAAACTTAATAACAGGAAGATGTCCATCGCCAGTGGGGCAAGTAACGAACTAGACGTCTTGGAGTTTATAGGTTTGACTTATGCGTAGGTTTGGTGTGGAGGCTCTGCCCTATGTGACATTGTCATTGCTGTCTGTATGACTCACTACGCAGGTTCTTTCTCTATCTCTCTGCCATCTTCGCTAAATTACTATTTCGCAGCTTACACGTCGCAATAGTAGTTTCCGTCAAACCCGAATTCTGATCACAAAGTTGGTTCGCCTCTCAATTGAGACAGGATCCGTGACAGGTATTTACTACTCATGATCCATTGTCGTGACTGAGTTCAAATCATCTACTTCAGCTGTCATCACTTTGCTCGGCCTTATCCTCTTTTTTGCGTTCCCTGGCCAGACCACCTATGCGACACCCGTTTTTATCATTCCAAAATTGTATGCTAATACCGTTTACATGGTCCTGAATTCGCGAGTTCGGACCCAGGGTGGGCGGGATATCTATACGTCTTACACCGATATGATCATCACGACCGGTACTTTGGTAGGGGACACCAATTCTTTTTGACTGTCATATCCATCAGAAACGCGTGACGTGTAGGGCTAGTAGCTACGATACATAATAAGCTTAATAGTTATTGAGATATCAAGCAAATGAATGTCAGTCATTGCAATTCATTCGCTTGATTGCATTCGATTTTCCCTCAAGCACGAGGCCGGATGACAAGAAAATGCATATCCCGCGTAACTGTTTATGTACATTTTTCGAGTTATTGAACGCTATACATAGGAACGTTCCCCAGTCATATTTATTCATCTTGGTTTGTTGTAATAATTGCAAGGAATCGGTGTTCGTGTTTTACGCAACAGACTTTATACGGACATAGTGCTTTCAACACACCTCTAGGCTGCGTCTTTCAATCCATCGGTTTGATGCTGGGTACTCCCAGAAGCATGATTAGTAGGTCGTATAGTTTATCATGTTACGCTGTCTGACTGTAGTCTTAGACGACAACAAGGGAAGACAGGTCGCAATACAGTATTAGTTGTTGCCAGTACGCAGAAGTATAAAATGATGGGATTATTTATTAGTACCTTAGATATGATTAGTATGTTTGTTTATTACCTTATGTCATATGTAGAACTGTTGGCGTTACTTTCCCTTTGGAGTAGAATGGTGTATAAATAATCTTGTTTGGAACCTCAATGTAAAGACACCTGAGATTTGGGTAAAAGAGGGGATGGGGACGCTTAAGCGGCATTCTTAGTTTAACTTACCGTCGAGCATCCCCTCCATATTAATACCAGTAGATTGGACGACAGGTGTCCGTATGAAGTTTGTCGCCAATTTGCATGTGCACTAATTCATTGTAATGATCGAATAAACTGAGGGACTGTTTCTATTATATTACGCGACATATGCACGCCATTTTCCTACGGCCGTGTGCTTGAGGGAAAATCAACTCCAATTAGTGTTGCGAAAAGACATTCATTTGCCTCCTTTCGCAATCACTACAGAGCACCTCCTACCAATCACAACTACTGAGGCAGTACATCCTTGCTTCCTACCCACTGCTTGTGGACCCAATGGTCAATTGGTCTCCCGTATCAGAGTACTGGTCGTCATGATCATATCGGTCGAAGATGTATAGGTATCCCGCCCACCTTGAATCCGTACTCGCGAATTCAATACCATGTAAACGGTATTAGCATACAGCTTGGGAATGAGGAGGATGGATACCGTATAGATACCCTGACCAGGGAACGCAAGAAAGAGGATAAGGCTGAGCAGTGTGACAATAGCTAAAGCAGACGGCTTAATTGGACTACAACGGTGGATTGTAAATAATAAATACCTGTCACAGATCCTGTTTCAATGGAGAGGCGAACCAACTTTGTGATTAGAACTCGAGTCTGACGGAAAGCGGTATTATGACGTGTAAATATGGTATCAAGGTCAGTGAAGGTGGCTGGGGGGGAGAATGAACCCACGTAGTGAGTCATACAGATAGCAATGACAACATCACAGAGGACAGAACTTCCGCACCAAAACTACGCATGAATCAGAATCATGGATTTCAGGACATCTCTAATTTCTTACTTACCCCACCGGCGATGGTCATCTTTCGGTTATTGAGTTTGGTGATGTCGCCAGCTTCGAAAGAGATGATGCCTACGAATATAGCTGCTACAGAGCTTATCAACGATACCTGTCGATATATAAGCTGGATTGGTGCGAAAAAGCACGGCAACGAACGCAGATGACAAATGTGAAGATGGTTCGTGACCTTGATAGTATGAAGATTCTGTACGCATAGAAGCTCTGCCCTACAAAGGCAACTGCATTCACTGTCAATCTCAGGAGACGAGTGGAAAATCCTAGACGTACCGACAGCACTCATGACGGGAACAACGAACCAGTTGAAATGTATCACAGTGAGGGTTTCGACATCACCAAAGCCATACCCAAAGTCTTCAAAGGTGTCATGGGTGACCAGTATAGTCTGGAGAAGCTCGAAAACATAGATACCGTAGACGAGACATTTTGTGAGCTGTCTGTCTTTCGGAAAAGCTAGATAATAAAGATCTGACGAAAGTACATATTAGATTCAATCTAGTACAGAGAATGAGGCGGACTCACACAACTGCGCAGAAAGAGTCCCGAAGAGTCCCCAGTGCAGGAGACTGGAGATGACCTAAAATAGAGATTAGAAGGTCTGAATGCGCAAAAAGAGAGACGGTCGAGGGGTCCAGACCTGAAATAAACCACTTCATTACACACCAATTTCCGATTATACGGTGATAACTTACAGTCTTTCAATGGGATAACCTAGGGAGACGGGACGCATGTTGGTGTCTGGAGATGTTTTACCGACTCTGAAGGGAATGTGTCATACATATACTTCCGACCGTCATCGTGAGAAATCTGGAAGAGGTCTTTCGAATAACTTAACCAATCAGCATCACACACGCAGTTGAAAGCATCATTTCTAATGTGTGCTAATCAAAGTCCACGCATTGTCCCATCGTGATGAGGCCGCGCAATTATAGAGAGTATCTCCAAGCCAAGGCATTAACTAAGCCATATGACGCTCCAATCTCAATTTGATATGAGAAAATGTTCCTAGAAGATGCATTTTACTCGCCGTGCTATGCAGTTGTTTGGTAATCTATCGGATACAGCGCAACGTTAGACCAGCATCGAGGGTCGTGGAATGTGATGGACGGGCGAGCTCCGAGTTTATTGAGCCATTAATGAATTTAGTTCTCCATTCAGCGTGTGAGCTACTTCAGATGCCGATTATCACCCGTAGATGAGCCGCGGAGCACCAGGCTAGTACCGAGGCATTTTGCTTTAGACGAATTAGCTGAATAGATGTGGAGTTTAGGGTTCGTCTGTGCGTATGGGAGCGACGTTGTGGTGAGCCGTGGACAATAAGTTCACACGGGGTCTAGGTGGTACCGGGCAAAGTCGGGAGGAATAATGCTGTCCTTATCCTCGCCAAATCCTCGCTCTCTAACCACGTCTCCCTCCTCGGGCCGCAGAACTTCAGGATCACATCTAAATGAAATTACTAGGAACGTACAAATTACCTCCACCCTAGGAAAGAATCGCGTCGCCTATTCAGAAATATTTCGTTTTTGTCGTCACTTTCAAGACTCACAGTGCTTTGTAAGTTATAGGTACGGCGAGTAAAAAGTAAGGGTTCTGTTCAGGTATCCAACGGCCTCGACTTGCTACTAGATTTCATCCGCACGTTCGAGTTCTTGAGCGGATGGTGGTTGGAAAGAGTAGTATCCCCCGACGATAGCCTGGCAAGCCGGCTTTATAGGTACTCGCGGTACTCGTAATACCCCGACGATAGTTTCCCGGCGCATATCACATGACCTATTCACGTGATCAGGTAGATCTCCAGCTTATATAGGCTCGTGACCAGCCGTTTCGGCACGTGGCTGCGCTTATCACGGAAATGCCGAAACGGCTGGTCTAACTTGTAACGATTTTGGCAGGACCCGCCAAATGTGAGTGGGGACCTAGTTTTTCGTCGTCGTTCATCTCTCAAAAAAAGTGCAAAAATTTATATGATAAAAATTCGTTTTTTTTTTTTTCGATTTTAAGATGATTGAGACCAACTTGTTTTTTGCAGTGACATGAAAAAATTCCTAAGTCCAAAATCTAGTCTACTTGAAATCAGCCTCCGCTTGCTCCTCTAGCTCTTCTTCTTCATACTCTTCATCTTGATTGTTG
>JANDKJ010000081.1:0-34521 GCA_028551335.1 Armillaria sp. CMW 4456 | reverse complement strand
TCGCTGGAACACACAGTGCCGCAAGGATGGAACAAACAACACGTATATAGAACAAAATATATCCTACGACCGTCTGAGATCACATACCTCGGCATAGTCGAGAAAGCGCGAACGACAGGCTCGAGAATCTCGAGATATCGAGATATGACCTTCCACTGATATCATCAATACCAGGACACGTTTACGTGCACAGGCGTACGAGGAGAAACTGGCTTGTATACAGGATGAACCCATCTCCATCTCAGACAAGTTGTGGGCACTACTCTTAGATAAGGATGTCCCGCCACAAACCCATCGGGCACCTGGACGCAGAGAAAACGAGACTGAGGATTCCGACGCTTATAGGTACTTAAATGGAGGGAACTCTGAAGCAGAACTTTTGTCAATGCCTCCGCCTTGGCCTAGGCAGATAAAAAGAGCGGTTAACGCCACAGAAAGCGTACAGTCTGCGCGCAAATGTCCGGCTTCTGCACAAAGAGCACCGTCGCCAATGTGACGACTGTAGGGTCCTCTTCCAAGGGAAGAGGGAAAGAAAAGCAAGTGCCAGGGAGGGTGTTGTCGGCGTCATCTTCAGCGTCTACTTTCGAAGAGGGCGCCACTCAGTCACTACCGCGCAGGTCTATTAGGCGAGATGGTTCTCTCAATTTGTGAGATCTCTCTGCCACATCGATACGCTCCTCCAAAGCAAGCATCCGCTTTCAGGGTTGATTCGACAACTTATGGTGAGCTAACCTTTCTAGTCCTATCTTCTGAGTCTGGTATAACTCCCAACTTATTTGATGAGCAGTGGTTAAGAGTCCCATGCATGTGATGGAGAGAAGCCAAGAAGATGAGTCAATGCCCCACAAGTTTGACGCGAGGCACGAGCGGCTCAAACTTCGTGACCAGCCAAGTTAGAGCACGGAGTCAGCCCGCATCTAGTTTGTTTGGCTAAAGGCCCCGCTCATATCAACGCGATCGGCCCTTCCTCTTTCTGCACTCGCTTATTTTCGCTCGCTCTTCCATCTGCTTGCTCGGTCGAACTCCTCGCTCTCGCTTCTTTGGCCCACCCACCTGCACCCTTCTGTGTTTGGGTTGTTCCGGGTAGGACGCTGCTGCCACGTCTCGCAGTGGTCCAGCTCCCAGGCAGCCCGATCACCTGAGACATCGGCTCCTTCCGCCTCGCAAGTCAGAGTTTCATTTCCCTTCCCGGACTTCCATCAGTCCATTTCCTACCTCAGCTCGACTTGCTCTCATTTTCGGAGCTGTTTTCTCTCTCCCCCCAACCCAGGAAACCCGTGGTTTCTTGGCTCGCTTCTCTTCGATCGCGTTTGGTCCTTTCCCTAGCCAATTACAAGATCTCTGTCCACCCCCTCAAGGGCGTCGCACCTCCGCATCCTAACTTGGCGCTTGTCAGTGACACCCAGGCCTTCATCAACGATCGAGGATCGTAGATCACCCGCCTCCCGGATTTACTGTAATTGACACGATCATATACCAAACAATGTCACATATCCTAGGCTGAATAATAAATATTCCTACACGATTCGTGGTCGAATAATTACGTTCAAATCGCCTCGAGGATGCAATGCACCCACTCCCATTCGCTCGGTGCAAAGTTCGACAGCAGGCTGTGGTCCCTTCTCGCTGTCTATTTCTATCTCCGTATGTGTCAGCAACAGAGTTAGAAAAATCTTTAGCTCTGTCAATGCAAAATGTCTAGCTTGCCGTCAGCCACTGAATCGTAACGCCGAGAAGAAACACAGACCTGCCCTCACAGATAGAAACACCACCTCCAAAAGGCATTGAATGGTCCTTGATCTCTTTGCCATCTTTGAAGAGTCTCTGGCCTGCATCTAATTTAAGATACCGATCAGGAATGAACCTGTGTGCGTCCTCGTGAATTTTCTCGTCCAGATGCACCGCCCTTGTCACGCAGATCACTCGTGTATCCTCCTTGAGCTCGTACCCAGCCAAAACGGTATCCTTGGTGACTCTCCGAATGGAGAACGTCGAGGTGGTCATCCGCAATGTCTCCTTGATCGTGGAAACAAGCAAGGGCATAGAGGCGGATATAATCCAGTCGTTGTTCTCTGGATTTGCTGGACGAACCTTGTCAATTTCCGCAACCAGAGGCGCCAGTCCCAGTCCAGCTGGATGCTGTTGCAGGGAAAGCACGATCACCCAAAACACTACCATTATGGCATTAGCTTCAAGCGCCCATAACTCTGTGCCCAAGGAGCTGGCAACATCTTTGCTATTCTATTATTACGGTGAGCACGATGAATACGAGTGCATGTTTAAATGCTTACCCAGCCTGCCTCTTCAGCATGTGTTGATATCCAGTCAATCAATTCATACGAGTCTTCATAGGGTCCTTGCTTGATGTACTTGTCAATGATATCCACGACACCTTCCCATGCCTTCCTCGCATCTTTTACAAAATAGTGGGGCATTTCGCCTGCAATAAGATGGAACTTATTGTCAAACACACGAAAGGCAGGGTAAGTCTCCTTCACCGGGAACTTGGTCCCGAAGAATGCATGCGCCGCCGCGTCATACGACGCCGTCAGGATAAATTCACTCAGGAGTGCGTTTCCCTTCGCAGTCCTTGTCGTGAGGGACTCGATGATGGATTTCTCCGCGAGTTCGGCATAACGGGAGAGAAGAGCAGGAATTGCGGTTTGCGAGAGGAGCCGGTGGTGCATAGGAAAGTATTCCTGCTGCATGAATGGACTATAAACCGCTTCGTGGGACATTTCGAACACTGTTTTGGACATTTCCTTACGGATTGGAGTAAATTCAAAGGTCTGTTTACAGCTTAAACCAGGTCACAGTAATAGGACTGCAAACTTACCTTTGAATCACGGTAGACAACACTGATGAGCTACATAGTCGACGAAACTTTGAGTTGAGTCCGCTGACTGAGAACAGGGATACGCACATTAGACGAAGTGATATAAGTCATCTTTTTCCCAGCGGCCAACACACTGAACATTGGTCCAAAGCGTACCGTGCAATCGGCGAAGAAAGCATCAGGGTTTTTGCCCATGGTGATAGCAGAGCCCAACCATGGTATTATATACGGAACTGTGGGGGCCTGTGACGACCGAGACAGTTGCGACCGATGGCGCAGCACGAACATGACGAGAAAGGCTATTCCCAAGAGCAGTACAGGTCTTTCTTGCCAGATATCTTGAAAAAAGGGGTAAATCATGGTATCCAGGTCCAAAAAGCAAAGGTATAATAGCTGTTAACTATGTCTCTGAATGGCTATAACCAGCGCAGGAGATAAAGGTACATACGGTACTTGAATAATTCGAAAGTGATCGTCCGGTGGTATGTTATGTCATCAATTGTTATGTGCACGGGCCAACGCTGCCGCCCGGAGTTCCCGATGGGTCGTAGCCTGAGTATGCTGATTATCAATCAATCAAGGTTCAGTTGTTTTCCACGACGCGGAGTATATGATAGAGTTGCTTGATAGGCTATCTGGCTCTCCAATGGTACCCTTCACAACACTAAAACCATCAATCACGATCACTCTGCTCTGTTAGAAGAACTCACGAAGATGCGGCCTCTTGTTAAGAAAGAGAAAGAGAAACCAAATCCCGAAACCAAGGTTACTGCGGTCCGTCGATATCTCTCAAAGAATGAAAGTCTTTGAAGCTAACAAAACGTCCCTGCAAACATGATGGTGATTTTGGGTCGGTTGGAGCGAACTTGAAAGCATAGAGCGCGTTGATCCAGAGGCAAAGATCATCCGAGCTGTGGATATTCTAAATCTAAACAATTGAACAATTTAACCAACTTCGCGTCGGAGCCTTGTTCAGAGTTGCGGAATTCATTCTAGGAGAAGAAGTTCACTGCCGTCGGATGATTGCGCAGATAGCGGAGTTGGCGTGAAACGAATGTCTCGGGCCTCACTGCCCGCCCGCCCGCCAGGCCCGATTCTTAAGAAGGGTAGTGAAATTTGGACTCATAGCTATCCATAGACCCTAACAAGCACAAATATTAGTTGTCTGTCGTCTTCATTCTCGATCAGCATTGTCTCTGGAAAGCAACCGCTCAATACAGTCAGAAATTTTCTCCGATAATTTACTGATACCAGGCGACGACCACTCGCTAAACGTTACTCGTGGCCATTGGCCCCAGCTTCTGGCGCTCAAATCTTCTGTCAGATCAAATTTCATCGATTCATCTCAACATTTGGTTAGCCTACCTGCTACCCCGGTCCAGCAGGAGTGCGTGTGCAGTTGTTATTCATGGAAACCCAATACTCCTTTCTGGATATGTTTTGAGGTCCTGTAACCTCACTTTTCATCGATCAGAGCACGCATCGAGAGACAGTGATCTCGACGTCGAAATGTTACATATAACGTTTTACGCACAATCATATCGTTTCGCGTCACTTTCCACCACACTTCTGACACCATGAGGACGATGACAAGACGACTTCGACTTCCCGAATCCGAGGTATCTCCTTTTTATATCTGCTACCTTCCCGCCCGCACTAGAGATTGTATCAGTTTTAACGACTATATTCCTCCTTCTCTTCTTCCCTGACCAACGTCCTCTCGTACAATGCCTCACCAATCTACGCTTGCTCATGACCAAAGGAAGGGGCACCGGGTCAAGTGGAATATCTATCGCCGCTTGCAAGCTTGCGACGGCTCTCCTTCACATCCCTCACCATCTAAAACCTACAGCTGTCTCCCTCTATTACTCTGACTCTCCTACAAACAAAGAAGCTGTCTCAATGCCCGCAGGCTATGGTATATTATGGGACAACCCTGTGGTTGTGTGCGACATTCTTCGGATTCAAAGTGGTGACATCATATATCCTGTATACGTCCTAACTTCGCTCACCGTGTCTTTCCTATTGCCTCTTCAACCTATCAAGTACGCCGACTCAAGTATCGCCAACTGGACGACAAACAGCGATAGAGTCGTTACTTTCTTTTCTTCTGTTGGTCGCTTGGAGGGTTGGCGCCTCGATGATAGTACGTACGCATAGCCATCCAACCTCTTCCGTTGCTCATTTTCGGCTATGTAGATCTGACCGCATGTCAGCAGTATCCAGTGATATGCCAAGCATTTCAAAGACCTGATGATAAGTTTTCACTGGGCGCAGCAGCATCGGTAACGCACCGTTTATCGGCTTCCATCCAATTACGAGAAATCCGGGGAATATTCATCAGGATATAATGCTGTGTTGACTGTCTCCCTTAATTTCAATGCATTCATTACTTTGACAGCGTTGTGAATCCAGCGAACAAGCTTGTCAAGCCAGCCAGAGCGTGGTAGCAAAAAAATTATGCTCGTATAATTCCTCCGACTGCTCCATGCTTGATCAATGTCGCAGCAAGACTTTCATGTTAATCTCTTGTTTTCTTCCATATGTCCCAAATTGCTGCGGTGCTGCGCCTATGACTGCTTTTTCTCTTCCTTGACACGGTCTGGGTGCTCAACCACTCGCGGAATTGGATGCGGATGCTCCGTCGCAAGTTCCTCGGGTTTTCCTTCTCAAGTGCGGGTGTGATCCTGTGCGCCGACTCATAGCATCGCAATTAATCATTAAGTGGGTTCCTCTCATGAGTGTTCGTGCCAGGCTGATGTTAAATTCTCACCTCCTCGTAGCGCTGGCATAAAATTGCAGTCTCAATGGTGAATCTCGGAGCATGATATAAATAAAGATTAACGACGACCCACAAACAGGGTTATGACGCTCAGACAACGCAACTCTCACAGGTCAGCCCTTGACAATCGGGTACGTTCTCATTGGCTGCGGTACGATGGTTGCCAGCCTACCTTGATTGACGCAGCAGCCCTGTGAAATTGTGATTTCCCCACTCCAAGTTACCCCATAAGTATCTGCAACCAGTGGAAAGGCCTATAAAAACCTATGAAAGTCACTGTTCTAATCACCAATATCTATCATGGTTTCTGCTCTTACCCAACTTTTCCTTGCGGCCTCGGCTGTGAGCTCTGTCGTCGCGCACGCGTCTCCCGCTCCCGCCAACTGGAAGCGCGACAACCTCGAGGCGCGTCATGCACTTGAGAAACGATGCGGAGACGTCCTAGCTGCTCGTCGTCTGAAACGATCGGAAAGCGCTTTGGCTCGTAGAAGCTCGGGGGTTCTCCGCAGGTAACCTATCCCACAATTCTGCATTCCTCCTGTTCTTACCCTTACGTTATCTTCTCAAGGACTTCGTCTAGCAACGACAGCACCTGCCTCGTGACCCCTGAGGTCACACAAGGACCATACCATATATTGTAAACTACATCTACACTTGTCTTCATCGGCGGTTTGCTCATCATTCCATCAGAGGTGAAATTGTCCGCCAAAATATTACCGAAGGACAAGCCGGAATACCTCTTGAAGTTTCTGTGCGTAAAATGAACCCTCCTGCTTCCTAGATGCTAACTGCCTGTAGGTCGACTTTATTGACATCAGCACCTGCGAACCCGTTCAAGTCTGGGTCGATGCCTGGCACGCAAATGCCACTGGTTACTACGCTGGGTACATCGCTGAAACCGGCGTATGTGTTCTTTTTGATACGATGGCGCATACTGATTGACATTAAACTTCTCAGTCTGCCCTTTCCGGAGGCAGTGGAGAGGGCAATTCAACTAGTGGATTTGGGGGCCCCGGAGGAGAAACTGGAGCAGGGAGTGCTAGCGGTGGCGCTAGCGCCCCGATTACTATCAGCGCTAGTGGTTCGGATGCTCCCACCCAGACGGTCGCTGCGACGTCAACGAGCTATGGTGCTTACGATGGAGCGGACTCGCCATCCGCGACTCAGGCTCTGAATCAGGCCGTGGACGACAACAGCACTTTCCTTCGTGGCGTCTGGCAGTCAGAGTACGTCACCACTCTTATTCACTGTCAGTTGCTAGACATTTTATCTGCGCAGTGAGGATGGACACTTGACGATGTACTCCATCGTCCCCGGATGGTGTACGTCTTTTACCGCGTTTTATTCAGCCTGCGCATGTTTATCAGTGACATAGATTCTGGACGAGCCCAGCATTTCCACATTAAAGCGTACCCTGAAGGCTATATCGCTGCTAACGGTACTTTCATTGCCGGAGGAAGTGCAGTGCAGTAGGTTTTCCTGACGTCGAGATACCCGCAGTCCCTCTGATTCTTACATTACCCAGCACTGGACAATTCTTCTTTGACCAGGACACCCTTGATACTGTTGCTGCGAACCCAATCTATGCCGCCAACTCTATCTCGTGGTCTGACTCTGTCAGCAACGATGGTGAGTATGTCTACGTTAATACCTAGTCTCTTTGCTAAGACCTCTCAGATGATATGTGGTATCCTTACCGTAAGTTTGGTCTCTTGCGTCTCGTCAGGGCCCTAACATTTTTTTGCAGAATCTGCTACTGGTTATGACGCCACTGTATGTGTCCTGATACAATCATCGCCCTTGTGCTGCTAACCTTTCACGACAGATGGACATTACCTGGGTTGGTGATGATATCACCGACGGACTCGTCGGTTCTATCACAGTTCCCCTCAACATGTACGTCTTGTCGACGGATTTGAACTATGCTAACTAGTTTCTAGGACTTACGAGAGCCCCGAAGTTAGTACACAGTATGCTGCTTTCGACGTCGAGGAATATGAAGCGGAAGGCTTGCTCCCCGAAGCATCGTCGTCGGCGTCGGCATAGAACGTTAAGACACGGCTTATTTTTATAATTTTCACTAAACATGCGCCAGTCTTCAATCTTTTAATAGTTGTCAGGGTGATAGTGAATAATCTCAATTAAAATGTTTCTTAACTGCTGTCCAAACTGCGGCAATTTGAATTGTCACTTCGTTAGGTCGAGAAGCGGAAACGTACCGCTGACTGTATTTCTCCTCCGTTGACCCTTCGACAAAGGGTAGCAGATTTTCAAATATAGTTATAGTAAATTATATTATGATATGAGCTGTCAAAGGTTTACGAGGGGATGATATTATGCCGTTGTCATGCCGAGGACAAATACAAACCACGTGTTCTGCTTACCTTCGTAAGTACGCCATCCATGATACTCCCATAGCAAGGAACTTTTCTATGGACTGTAAGATATGCGAACTCAAGCAGCGACAATTCTACTGTGAGAATTGCCTCAAGACACAGTATGGTTCTTTGGTTGTCTTTCGAGCCACGGCTCACTCTTCCCAGCATCCGCGACTTTCGCCTCCAAACGCAACATTTCGCTACTGATCGCGATGAACAGGTGGCGAAATCATCCAAGGCACTGGACGGTTTCAATGCATCTCGCATCCGCCGGGCCGACCTCTCCAACATTCAGAGGCAAGTAGACGAGCTGATGAATGGACTAGCTACATTGCGAAAGGACAACGAAAAGAGTGCGTTTCTTCTGAACATATGAGCACCAGCCTGACCTTCAGCAGAAAGGGATCGCCTCAGGGCACTACGCGAAACAATGGCTACGCGTCGACAAACACTCTCAGCTGCGAAACTCCAGCCACAGCCAAGTATTACACATCAGGCCACCCGTGAAGCTCAGGAGCTCAAAGCGTTGTCTGTCACCATTGCCCGTGCTCGTTCGGGCCTAATTCAGGAACTTGTCGAAGTCTTCAACGTCGTAGAGGTGGGCGGCCGCCCGCCCATCGGAGGAAAAGCTGGTACAAAGGGTGAATGGACCATCGGCGACCTGATTCTACCAGTCCCAGGCGATATACGTCGTGAGTGTAGGCGCTCTTACTTCTTTTATACCCTCATCGTTACCTAGGCTATCCTCCCGACCACATAAACGCTGTAATTACCCACACGATACATTTCGTTTCACTTCTTACTCTCTATCTCGGGGTTAAGCTTCCATTTGAGATCCATTGGACAGGGAAGAAGCTTGGAGTGGGACAGCCATGGATTGGCGCTGGGAGAGGGAGTGAACATGGCGGCTGGGCGAAGTACGTTGCTTCATCTTGATTTCTATCCGGTACCGACACGTAATCAGATGGCACACGAAACATCCCCTACACCTATCATCGGCCATACTACCAACCACAACCCCCACCACTACCCAGAACATACCCATAACATCTGAATCCTACCTGGAGCCAGATCCTGAACCACAAGCATCGTTCACGACAGCCTTAGCCATGCTCCTCTACAACGTCTCCTACCTCGCCTACACCCAAAATGTTGACGTCCCGCTCAATCAAGCAGGTGATGTTCTGAGTAATCTGTGGGGCGTCTGTTGCAGCAGTGATCTCGGAAAGAGATCTCATGAGACAAACCCGTTTCTTCCGCCACCTACACCAGCTGGATTTGGCTTGGATTTCATGCAGCTTCTGCAAGCAACTACTGCAAATCCCGCATCGAGAGTACGTGCGCATAAGGCCAGAAAGAGGGTCGAGAAGTTGCCTGAGGTGGACGAGGATGGATGGGATATTATTGAAGACACGACGTGATCAAGTGAGGAGGTCGATAACATCTAGTGATATTTGCCTGACTGTGCCTCATCAGTTGTTCGAGGCTTCTCATTCCCTGCCATGTTCGATTCTCCCTCATTACCGAGTGGTGCAAGTCGGCGCTCCTAGTTCATGTGGGTGACGAACGAGGGATGATATTCTGGATAAATGGCTTTCGCCAATTGCTGAGGATTTGCGCCACGCAGCGTGACATCAGCTGTAGGTAGATGTAGAAGGAAGGCGCGATGAAAGGGCTTGCGCTATGAACATGTTCTCGAGCATAACATGTTTTAGAGAGTATCAAACCATGTTTATGGTGACGGCGACCAGAATCGAATGAGGAACCGATGCCTTTCCTCAGTCAGGCGGGTCTCATCCCCATGTTCTAGCTGCTAGATGGGCTCTAGCCTATTACATCTACACACAACTCAGGATTACAGCTAGAAGCATTGAAATGTTCTTCCCTACACTTGGACCGAATACCAGATGTTATCCGCTACTAGAGCCCTCAGTGCACTACAAACTGAAAGACAGAAGAGAAAAAAGAGCAGAAGTGATGTTATCTCTCACACAGGGGCTCTCTCATCGGCGGAAAGCTTGGGAGTTCAAATCTGGTATACGTTCAAGAAAATCAATTCAAAAGAGCCAAACGTTACTAGGCTTGGAATAATCGTGGCAGTAGTGAAAATGCTGATATTCAAATATCAGTACTGATAGTAATGTCATTCCATTCTTCCTGCGAAGCCACTGCTTTCTGAATAACATCCTGAATAGCACGTCGACAATCACTCCCCAAGAGCAAATCCGCTGGAAATGCCTTGCCTTCTGCAACACCCTCGCCTCTCACGACATCGAGCACAACCTGCACACCTTTTTTCGGGTCTCCCGGTTGCTGTCTGTCGTAGGCTACCAAGGGGCATTCAGTCGTTGAGCATGACTTAGTAAGTTATACTACTACCATGACAGAATTGCTCTGCCCCGTGCGCAATCTCCTGGTATCCCGCTATATCGGCCTTACCCAGGATGCGATGTCCAGGAGAAAGAAAATTGGTGCGGAAGAATCCAAAGTCAAAGCATATACTGCGAAGGCCCAGTGGTGCAATTTCCTGGTGGAATGATTCAGATATGCCTTGGGAGAAGGTGATTAGCTGATTTCCAGGAGAATCTATGAAGGGAATCACACCTCTGATGGCGAACTTGGACCCATTGTATAGCCCAGAGAAGGCTTGCGGGCTTGGAAATGAAGCGTGAAATTGAGTCTTTCCTTGTCCAATAGAGGTGCTTACGTCCAAGAACCTATAGAACCAAGAAATACAAAGGTTCCAGCCCCTCGTTCACGCATGTAAGGAAGGAAGGCTCTTGCTACATTCAGCGGCCCGAAGACGTTGGTGCTGCGAAACTTTACATGAAGGAACCATAATGGCAGATAAGTAGAAACTTACTTGAACTGATTAAAAGTCTCTTGAGGCCTGACGCAAATGAGAATTTTAGTAGTTATCGGATCTATCAGGGGGCAACTTACGTTGCTTCTTCAACGGTTTGTAATAGGGCATAACCTGATGTACGCTGAGCTGCACATCACCACAGAGAATTCAAGGCAACAGACCGGCATTATTAACAAGTACGTCAATCCTGCCATGAATGTCGATGGCCTGTTTTGCGATAGCACGTAGTTCATCCAAGGAAGAAGTCACATCAAGCTCCAGAACATCTGCACCCAGAGCTTTGAGGTCCTCGAGCTGCGATAGTGAACCTCCACGCGCAGTAGCAATGACCTTCTCACCGCGCTCTAGAGCAGCGATAACCAGCTCATGCCCGAGGCCGGATCTACCCAAGTTCGTTGGTTTGAGAGCCGCACAGATAAGAAATAACCTACGATGTACCCGTTATCAACCAGACCAGTTGTTGAGAAGACATAGTAAATCACGCATTCGAACGAATACCATCTTGGTCTTCTTATACCAGAAGGTGTTAACTATGTTCCTGTGCTTCATCTGTAAGTGAAAAAGCGGACAGAAATGGAAGTGGAGAAGGCCAAGTTGGTCACGAAGATGTGATGCATAAGGATATTAGGGCGACGAGCCTCGGCACCCTGGAATCATCTTACATGAGCTCCGTCTTTGATGGATCTTCTCATGAGCCAACTTAGAATCTCATCGATAGCGAGTATCTGATGCCAAGGTGTGAGTGCCAATTAGCTGAATAATGATCATCATCGCTAACCTCGCTTGCAGTCAAATTTTTACGTCCGGAGAGATTCTTTTAAGATCTTGATAACTGCCGTATATTGAGGTAGCGACAGACGAGTACGACATCTCAAAGAGGGGTGCAAGGCCTGCGTTGGGTTCCAACGGACAAGATACTATCTGTACCGTGTGAGTCTCTGCTCCTAGTTCCCCCAAGGAAAATTTGGCTGATGTATCTGGAGGGATTCAGTAGCAATTCCTAGGGGACATTGTGGCGTGCTTACCACTGTTGCATTAACGACTTGTTGTCTCTTATACATGATTTTTGCATTATTTTCGCCTGGTCATCCATACCTTTTCGACCAAAGCTTTCGACGTAACTTACAAGGTTCAACATCCAAATACAACCTCTCTACGTTAGCAACACAGTCTCCAGTTCTCTCAAAATGGGACGATAGCGATGAGGATCGCGAGAAGGAGGGATGGTCCGGCTCTGCGGCCCGATATCCCGCATTGTTGTTCAACCAGGCCGGCCCGTAATCTTCCTGCCACCGTCGTGACCAATAGCAATCAGCAATGTTGGAGACGACGATGTAGTATTACCATATCGAGTAACAATCCGGCAACATCCGGAATGTTCAAGCACAATTGCTCTTCCTCCACTAAGCTCTCATATCTGCTA
The DNA here is from genome assembly GCA_028551335.1 of Armillaria sp. CMW 4456. Classification (NCBI taxonomy): domain Eukaryota; kingdom Fungi; phylum Basidiomycota; class Agaricomycetes; order Agaricales; family Physalacriaceae; genus Armillaria; species Armillaria sp. CMW 4456. The sequence continues at coordinate 22,236 of JANDKJ010000081.1, read as the reverse complement.
GAACTTTCAAGCAGATAAAATAACAGTAAATTTATAGAACCTTCTAGATACATTGTGTAGTATATAAGGCCAATGTTTGGCCCAGTAGAATAATTAATTCCTTCATAACATCTATCCACTGAGGTAATAGACCAAGCAATAGGTTTACCACTGTGTACTTAAATCATCCTCACAATAAGCAAGGCACTCCAAGTTCAGGGCTTGTACTTCATCATCATAGTATGATGTACTGCTTTATGTTCCTAGTATGTGTCAGTGACTCAGTTTTTGACAATTCACAGTTGCTAAAATCTTGACAGCATAGCTCCATATCTTGGCTGGACCTCCAGTTGGAACTTGGGCTTCATATCCAGCTTTAACATAGTCTGCAATCCAGCTCAAATGCCTGAGCAATATGAATGATTTCGTGTTCAGGTCATAATTCAGAACAACTTTTTTTCTGCCCTTCCCCTGGTACACAAGTTCTTTAGCTTTTCTGGGATACACACAAATCTGAATTGAGGACTCCAGCATATTATTGAATCCCCGACACTAATTTGTTCTGGTTGAACAATGCAAGGGATGCAGGGTCATCACTGGATAGAAGCTCCTGCCATGGCTGTTTGCTCTGCTTGCACCCAAAGTTCTAATTACAAGGCAGGAAAATCTTGGTGAGTACAAGGGATCTGTGAGTGGTAGAGTGACATGTTTATTCCCCAGAATTTATTACTATACCAGCAGAGCTCTGACCATACAAAATGCAGTACAAGGTGGTCGACCCCTGAGGAAAATCATATTATGGAAGGCCCTGATGTGGCTCCCTTTATACTGTTCCTATTGTTTGCTCATCTTTACCTTTCTAATCTCTCTTTTCCCTTTCTCTCTTTTCTCTCTCATCTTAATTCCATGAAATAGCTGGCCTATATGTCTCTTTCATGTATTCTCTAGCCTCTGATACCAGTAGGAGTGGGCCACCAGGATGCAGCAGATCTGAGTCCTTGAACTGCTTGAAATAAGGCCCCAGAGATACTGACAAATGAATCAGCCATGTGGCCAAAATATCTCTATTATTACCTGGTTAAACACGTCGTCTGCCCTCTCATCTGCTTCTCCAATAGAGGCAGATGCTTCCAAGGTGTATGTTGTAGAGGGATCCAAGAAGATGGGTAAAGAACTTTTGCTCAGATCTTGGTAAATCGCTTTCTAGCTAGGTGATTGGGTAATTTCTTTCCCCATTTACATTCCTCATCAAAGTACCACAGATATTGATGAGTCACGTATTTAGAATGTGATGTAGGCCAGTCTGAGTTTACTCCTGGAGGTATGGTCGCTCTGAACATAATAGAGTTTCCATTATTTGGTAAGGAAAAGAAACTGTCACATGTACCTGTCTCATCACAAAGGTTTAGGGCCACCATTTTCTCATCCAATGCTCCCAATTCAGGCTCACTACATTGGCACAATAACACCCAAGTCATCCCTGTCACACTATTTACTATCAGCCATCCAGTCTCTAGTCCAAATGTACCACCTAGATATCCAAACACCTACTGACATGAGCATTGAAGCCGATGATGATCATACCTGGGACCACATCCTGCTTGTTGTGAACATGATAGGTTGGACCGAAGGTCTAGGTGGGGACATTTTACAGAAGATCCAAGCTATGTTCAGGCCAATACAAATGACCCTGATTATCAATCATTCCTGGCCTGCTCTGATTCAGGCTCATTGCCTTATCAAACCTGTTCCCTCATTGAACTTGTATACTGCTGTTGATGCATGAGCACTATCAATAATGTCATACCTTCATGCTGTGTTCCCTTCAGCTATCAACCCTAATTCGTTCTGCCAAATCACAGCCATGACTTGGAGGTGGAACACATCTCTCCTGCTATGTGCTAAGTGGCTGCATGAGGTGGATATCTCAGCTGCAGTTGATCAGATCATTCTCACTGGAGCAGGTACTGAGGATCTTGGGCCTTCAGAGATACAATGTGTGCTTAAATGGTGCACTGGTGGGACTAGTGAGCTGCAAACCAGGGTGTGTGGACACACCTCTCAGTGATATACCATACAGCCAAGGTGCTCTGCCCCATTCTACACAATCATCATCGTGTTATGGGCTCATGCTCATTTAGTCACTATTGCCATCTGTCTTGCACCTGCTAACACCTTCCCCACTAGCTATGTTACACAAGGTCTGTTTGGGGACTCTTGGATTTTAGGACAGATGACAATGGGATTGCAGTAGTCATGAACAGCCTTCTCCATCTCATCTCTGTGCAGAGGTATTTTCCCCCAAGGTGGTCACCTCCCAAGCAAACAAATACACCTTGACCCTGGCATGATGACACCAGATACCTTGTGAGTGCCTCATTTTAACAGCCTTAAATGTAGCTAACATTTGGTTTTTTAGGGCGAGTTTGACACCTTTGTGGAATGACTCCATTGCTTCTTTGTTGTGGTACATCTTCATTTTAAGTACTGTTCAAAATGAATCTCTAACTATTTGCTGCAGTTTTTGGTTCTGACTCTGTTGTTGGATTGGACTCCACTCTTGATGCCTGAGTTTATGCAATTGATCAACAGTATGTCTGAGGACCATGATAGCAGTGAGGAATATCTATTTAATGAAAGTACGTATAAGCACTTTATAGTTTAATAACAGATAGAAATAATGAACATGTCTATTTTTGGTTGGTACATTGTCATGTGAATTGTACATGCAGAGATTTAGACAAGGCCTCATCAAGATTAGCTGATATCTATCCATTACTTTCAATTTGCAATTGAAATAAGGTGCAATGCAAAAGCATACCATCGTCTTCAGAATTCTCATTTTCCTGAGCTACTGCATGATGCCTCTGATCAAAAGAAAAGAAAACTCAAACTCAAACAGTTCTGAGCATCACAGAACTTATTTTGAGAAATTGAGAAGATCAAGGACATTTGTAGGCATTCTGACATACCCCTGTTTCACATGCTGCACAGTGTTCATGATCTTTAGGTGTATTTTGTTCTGCCTGAAGTACAGTATCATGCTTTCAATGAAAATACAAATCATTGCCAGGAATTCAAATAAGACAAGGATGTTCATGGAAGAGTTTACACAATGCACCTGTGTCTCCATATAGAGTGGAATTCCATCAAGAAACAGTGCCTGCCAATAGCTGTGAGCATCAACGTCTAGAAAACAATATGCCATCAAAGTATCCTGTGGTGGTAGATTGAGAGGCCTGCCTGCAAATTTAACAAGCGCATGCCAATGCTCATTCAGAGCTATGTTTAGCCAGACAATTCTGTGCATTGTTTTATATCAACGTCGGTCAGATAGTACACTGTGAACAGGACCTGATCAAGGGCAAGAGATGGCTGTCTATTGGGTAATCTTGCAGACCTGTATGTATGCAATGGCCTCAAGCGGGTTACAAAAGTTGCTCTGCCCACAGAGTAGAGATCATAGCATTTGGAAAGAAAGCCATATCAAGAAATTCAACCTTCACAATTAAAGTCCAAATGCAATGAACTTTCTGGATCTCCCAGGCTTCAACTGTACCATCTGTTCTGGCACTGATGATGCCTCTAGCAAGGTCTTCCTGTACAATATCAGTGACTTCTGCCATGTGCTTGTTTTCAATGGGACATCTTGTTAATTTCATTGCAGATTGTGTCTCAACAACGATTAATAAGTGAGAAATAAGCACAATGCAGTTTTGGTCGAAAGCTGCTGGATGAAACCGGAATGCCTTGTAGCTGGATGTAGAAGATGAGTGTTGAGAAAAATACTACAGGTTTGAAAATCAGACATTGGTCAATATTGAGGATGTACTTTCTCTTATATATCATCTTGGAGCCTCTGACATTGTTATGCATCACATCAACATGTACCCAGCACTGTCTGATCCAATAAGCTGTTTATGCCCCTGCCTAGGGACACGATAGTAGGTCTGAGTGAACTCTCTTCAATACACAGGTCATGGGAATGGTTTGTGGCTTGATAAGGTACCATCCAGATCTTTCCAGGACACCCACTGCCTGAGTTGCTGTGAATGAGAGAGGTGTGTAATGTCAAGGTTTGGAGGGGGAAGGAAAAGGAGGTTGCACTGAGTGAGGTATCAATGCAAGCATATTCAGTAGATGCTATCCTGACAATGAGTTGTCTTCTCATTTTTTTTGTCAAGGAACCATAAGAGCCAGAAGGAGGCAGGTGTGATTTTGGTCAGGGACCCAGTGCTTGATTGGCTGGAGGTCGCAGTAATAAGGGGTGATGAAATGGTGGTCTCAGTAGTGGAGATCCTGGATGTGACAGAAAAGGTCATGACTGGGGTTTAAAATGTTGAGGAAAAAGTCAGCCCACCACATTTTCCCTTGACACTAGTAGTCAAGACATGCAACAACAGCCCAAAAATGGTTGCCCAAGGATTCTGTTGATATGCTGGGTATCAGGCTACCCACAAATTTTGCAAAAATAAAGCATTATTTGTGATCTAGGTGCTGTATTGAGGGCTATAGTGGAGACTTCACACTGATAGCTTACTACTAGATTGGTTGTTGAGTTAACTGGAGTCAAAACAGACACAGGGACAGTACCTGGATGGGCCAACCCTCTATGCCTTTGAATCAGAAGACTATTCCCCACCTAAACAGACACACTAAGTCAAATCTAGGGGACACAGCCATGACAGTAGACCAAACATGAAGTAAAACAAACATCTAGATCAGTCTCTAAGTCCTCGAAACAAAAGATAACTTATGAAAAAGACCTCTACTGAAGTCAGGACAAAACCTAAAGTCATTGTCTATGATCTAGACCACCTGACAGTGTTGCCCACAACCCTAGAAGATAAAAATAGGTGTACCAGGCATCAAGAAGTTTGATGTGATCGATTCGTGATCACAGAATACAATCTCAGTACCCTCAATTGATCTAGAAGATCGGCGGTCACCTCAGCAACTTGCACACTGCTGTGAGGAATGAATAAGGAAGCCATGCAGCTCTCAGGGATTGAATAAGGGAGGACCTATGGACTGGTGGGGCACTCCTAGATAATAGAATAAACTGCAGGAGCTCTGAGACAATGAATAAACATCTCAGAATCATGCAATTCTTGGAAATACATGACTCATTGTTTGTAAAATAAAGCTTGTATCATACCATAATGATCTAGATACAAGACCCCTATACCTAGATGTAGAGTACTATAAATTATCGCCATCTAGATGCATAACAGCAGGAAAGCATTTCCCCTTGTTTGTGCTAGTGGCTCATAGCTACCAAGTCAAATAAAGGATTTTATAAGTGCATGTCCTCGAATGCATGAATAAGTTTTACAAAGTCAACCAAGTGAACAGCATCGATCTAGACGAAGTAGAAAAGCCTAGAGAACTTAGAATTTGAACAATCAAAGAGTCTGTGTGCTCTAGGGTCTGTGTACTCTTTACAAGTCTGTGTACTTGAAGTCAGGATCTGTGTATCCTTCATAGAAGTCTGTGTGCTTCTTTGTCTGAAGTCTGCAAACTTGTGTAGTCGGAGTCTGCATGCTCTTTGTAGAACCAGTGTGTTCTTTGATTGTTTTGGTTTGAAAGTAAATCTAGATCAGCTTTTTAGCACCTAGACAAAGTTATCCGAGTCTAAACAACTCAAATATACCTACAAAAATCCCTTTGCACTTATACCTCGCTGTTGCGATAGTGTATCTTGTGTAAACATTTACAAAGCCTTGAATAGAAGTTGAATTTGAGACAAAACTATCAAATCTAGGTTAAGAGTGCTTCTACCATACTCCACCTTGAACTTAATTGGTGATTTTGAGTGTGTGTGTGTTAGAGTGAGAGATAGACTCTAGATTGATGATCTAGAGTCAGGTTTCTTTTTTGCACACTACCCATCACTAAGCACATCACCGGATGCTTCTCATTGGACAAACACTGGTGTAATACAATGTACAATAGTAGCATACAAACTGTGTATTTCAGTAGGACAGCTCTTGCTGGTACAAACCAGCTTTGAGCTAAGTTATATCATACCAACTTATGCACTAGCTTATCCCTCTCGCTAAGACCTAAGAACTTAGCCCTACTACTATGCCTTACAATGCATGCTGGGACTACTCAAACATGAAGTAGCTGGTTGTTTGTGATTGTTAGGAGTCATGTGGAGTTTGGGTCTAACAATTAGCTTGAAGCTTCCCTACCCTTTCTTTCTTACACATTCACCATGAAGAAAGAAACTGCATGCCTGCAGAAAACATTGACCTTGCACTTCTTGCCATCCCCAGTATCATTGGCATAGCCACCTTGGTAATCATCATCTGGTACTATTACCAGGTTATCATCAGTTGTTTCCTCTCCCTTATCCACATTGCCAACTGCCACTATGTCATATTCCCATGCAGAGGAGGGCTTGGACCTGACCTCTGCAGAGCAGGATTGAACATCCCTCTGCACCCAGAAGTTGGGCAGGACCTGGAAGAGTCAACTCAACCCAGCCTGCCTCCTTCCCAGCCACCAACACCATACCCCACCAGTCCCCGAGCTGGTCACACCTACCCCCCTCAACCTGGCCCTCTCCCCACCATCCCACTCCCAGATCCCCCTATTAATACTGCTGATGGAGATCCTTGAGGCGACACCATTGTGTGAGCCAATGCCTTCCATGCCAAGCTTGCCTGAGCTGCTCTTCAGACCCATGGAAGGAGACACTGACACACAACAATATGCATGAGAAGTATGAGTGAGCAACCCAGACAGCCTGCTGCAGGACCCTCAGGGGTACAACACTCAACCGACACTATCTGCCCTCCCAACTACTCTGACCTATTGCCTGTACCTGCCCAGACGACCATCCCAAGCAAGCCAGTCATCTTCCAGAATGTATGCATCAGCGAGCCCCAAGCCAATGACCCATGGCCAGCAGAGAACATGGATAGTAGCAGCTTGATCGAGCTCACCTTTGTCTCTGCCTCCAGAACTCCCCAGCCCCTTGTGGTTCACAACCCCAACCCCTTCAAACCCACCACTGGCCCCTCTCCCTTTTCCAATCATACCACTGCCTATGATGATGACAGGGCAAGTATATGCTCCATCGTTGACATACCCTGAGCATCGACCAGCACCCTCCCCCCCATCCAACCAACTGACAGCCCTGCATGCTCCAGCTCCAGTGACAACCTGGGCCCCATCATTCCTCCCCATGAAGATGACTCTGATGGAGGAATCAGATCTGACACCAGCAGAACTGGAGTGTTCCCCCAAGCAACACAACACTCCCTGGCCTACAGGTTCTCTTCATTGAGGGTTGATCTCACTGATCTCAAGGAATAGAATGGCGACACCCAAATGGGATGAAATCAAAGTATATATATCAACTGCAGAACCAACTAAGGAAAAGCAGTTACAGATTCCCACAACGGAAGGAGAAACATGGGAGCAATATCTTGATTTAGCAGTAGTCGAATACCAGTATTTGTGACAGTACATGACCACAATGCCAATTGGGGAACAATCTGTGATTCAAGACTAGAAACTGATGACACAAGGCCTGCTTAATCAGGCCAAGGAATGAGCCACCCATTTGATCAACCAACAGGACCAAATCCCATTCCATATCAACATCTATGCCATGGCAGGGCCAGAAGCTGCAGGCCCCTCCCATGCCCAACCACCCCTGCAGCATGGGGTCAAATGAAAGAAGGAACCAGCAAAGAGTCCCAACAACCTGAGCCCCTTTAAACCCAGACTGCCATCTCGAGGATTGATTGGCACCTGGGAACAAGACCAGATCAATCAGCAGAATGTTTGAAAGGCCTGAGAAGCACTTTGCACCACCCTAGCAGAAGCCACCTATACATGACCAGTGCCAGGATGGTGACCCAGCAACACACTGGGAGGCTCCCCCCACCCCTCTGCATGAGATGAACTTGCACTGGAGATGATGGCTGGTGACCTCCAACTAAATGTCAAACCCATCCTCATCAAAACCCCTGACCCATTCAAGGGCATGGCTGACAACATGCACCGGTTCATCAACAACTGCGAATTGTACTTTCAGACCTTTGCCAGGTTCTTTGCAGATGCCAACAAGATTATTTTCACTGTCTCCCACATGGAGGGGTGGGTGAAGAACTGGTGGGTCAGCATCCAGGAGGAACTATATTCACACTCTCACCTCCACCACTGATTCTTGGCTTGGATAGACTACAAGGATGCACTTAAAACCCAGTTTGGCGACCCAGCAGTAACTGAGAAGCACCACCAGGTGATGATGGAACTCTGATGGAATGTTGGCCTTCGAAACAGCTGTAGAGTACTTCCAAAAGTTGGAAGATCTCAGAAGGAAAGCCGAGCTTATCCACAATACTGGAGAATGGGGACAGATGACCATGGCTATGAAGGGCAGTGTCCCATGCACCATTTGCAACAAAATCACCAACATGGGGATCTTGTTACCAAACAGCTATCATGAATGGAAGCAGTGAATTATAGAGGGAGACGATGATGAGGTGGTCAGATGGTTTAGTGATCTCCGAATGTAAACTGGTGAATAGTTGTTGGATACTTCTGGAATATCGCCGTGCGAAGAACCAAAATGGAAATAGTGGTGTCTCAGCTTTGTGTCGGTATTACAGAACAACTAGTTTTGTTCGTAAGCCACTCCTTGGGTGTGTTGTTTGTTTGTGCATGAGCTTCCTGAGTACCTCTGTACTTGTGTCGATTCCACTGACAAAACACTGTACGTATTCGGTACTGGATGAATCAGGCTGTCCTACGTTGACTGGCTTGTCGTCTTTGGTTGGGGACTTCTCTCTAGTCTCGTGAGAAGTTACTACAGATTCCGACGCTCTGAGTTGCCTTTGGTCTCTGTTATCTGGTCTGGTGTGTGCTGTAAAACCGGGAAACTGGATGGGAAAGAAACTGGGATGTGTAAAACGTCTGTCGGTATTATGTCAGTATTAAATGAGCTCCTAATCATCTCGGTATGGGTCTGTGTCGATGTTTCTGTAGCTATGGCAGTGCAATAGCGGGTCTTGTCTTTATTTCTGGTCTCCTCGGCTTTATCTGTTTATGTCTCGGCTTTATCTGTGACGATTCTGTTCGTCCTAATTCCTATAAATTGTCAATCTCTGTCAAACTATACTTTGTTTCCTTTGTCTGGTCCTATCTCTTGTCAAATCAATTCCTATAACTGGTCAATACTATTTCCTGCAAAGCTCACAATAGAGCTGCCCTATATCTGTCAATCTGTCAATACTAAATCTGTTCAAAACCTATCCTTGCAATGCTCGCAATAGAGCTGCCCTACAACTATCCAATACTATTTGTCTGCTCTGGATGCCCAAATGGGTTTGCTAATGTCTTGTGAAAATGAAAACTGTCAAAACTAATCTGATCTTGTGAAATTGAAGCTAATTCTTTCCTATAAAACTAAAAGAGGTGAGTACTGCACAGTTATCACTTACTAACACTGAGCAAATGCCAGTAACGAAGTAAAACAATGATGAAAGTCAAGGATTTTAGGTCAATGGATGATGGTGAAGCGTCTCGGCTTTAACTATGTCAAGCTCAGCTTTGTGGCGAATGAAATCACTATTAAATGTGTACTATCAGTATTGTCGAAGCTGGGTGAGTTACTGAGGTAAACAAGTCGATATGTGTATGTGGGGGAACGGAATAGAGGAAGTAACTAACTGTACAGTATGAAATTACTGTGTTTATATAGTAAGATATAAATAAATGGTGTCCTTGTGGTATATCTAGAAGGCTATGTGTTAACATATGTGTTTCTGACCTTCTGACTATACAGCAGGTCTTGTGCATTGTCTTATTCGTGTCTGCACCTTTGATTTTCATAGTTCTGGCATTAGACTATGCCTTATTCATAGTGTCGGAGTTGAGAATACTCATCAGAAATGACTGAGTACTGCCAAAGTATCGTGTGCATCAACATCTTGTGGTTATACAGCAATAACCAATTAATTCCGAAGTCGCCAAAGGGTGTTCGTGCTGCAGAAATCATCAAATTGCTGTGATGAAGCCCCTATGATTGCTGGATCAATGTCGAGAAGCTCTGCTCATGTGGCTGTGCCTGTGCGCTTTGATGCGTTAATGCCAGAGATGTCGGCAATGCGCTCTAGATCCTATTCTGGTAATGGCAGCACTAAATCCATGGCTTTAGGTCAAAATTGGAGTTGTTGGGGTATTGCCGAGGTATTGGCATCGGGAAAGCGTCGGAAAAGCCCTATAAAGTATATATGGGCTTGTGTAGAATCATTGGTTTGCTGAAAGTCCGCTAAAGGGATAAATCCGTGAAATTGGAGCGTACAGAGCCCTGAGGCTCATCAATGAAGCCAGACAGAGGTCAAAGGTAGTCGACAGCATGATTGCCCATCCCACCACCACTACAAAACCACCCCCATCCACAAGTGGACGTGTTCCAACAACAACACCCTCTTCTGGCAACAAGAGGACCAGAACAGGGATGACCTACAGTGGACAAGGACAACCAATGGACATGGACTGACTTCATGCCAAGACCACTGGATTATGTTACAATTGTAATGAGAAGGGGCACTTCACCTGAGAATGCCCAAAGCTGAAGAAGCCAAAACCCCAACCACCATGCACCTGAGCACAGATCTGTGCCACCATCGAACGACTCGAGAACGAGTATACCACTGCTGAGGAGAAGACACCCTCAACCAGCAGCATTGAGGAAGTAAAAGACTAGGCTGACAAGCAAGCAATTCTGCTCGATCAGCCATGGATGAAATTAGTTCTAGTATGTCATCATCTACATGTAATAGTACTTATGATATGCCTGTAGTCCCAACACATTTGAATATACCCCTTTTGACATTGACGATGAAGAATCCCAAAGAATTGCAAAAGAAGCAGTCGAGGCAGAAGCTGGATAAGCATGCTGTGACTGTCCCTGAAACTGTACAAGCACCACTGGCAGAAGCCCCCCAACTAGCTTCTAAGGGTGCAGCTGAGGTGACCTTGACCACAGCAGAAGAGTTAGCATGGGAGCCCTCCCCACTGGTCACAAATGTCCCAGCGAGCAAAACCAAGACTGCTATCCCAACTAGCAAAGGGGGCTGAATGGGGGCCTGCACACCCCATAGGATGATCCCTACCACCTCATGAGTATGAATCCCAATGCCCCAATTCCCCTACCACATCAACAAGGATGGTTGCTGGACAATGAAGGCCTGGGACTGTGCCACTGGCAACATCATCAGGCTCATAAGCCATGATCACCCTTCCAAGCTGATGGCCTCCCCTGAATACCTGCATGACCCAAAGGAGTGGCTCAAACCTTGGAGTGCTGAGTGGACCTGGTGAAGCCTTTATGCCTCGCTCCCAGCTGCCAAGAGCACCCTCCTTAGCTGGATTCACAAGACCCACCAATGGGAGGTGACTGATGATCTTGTCTGGTGGCTCTGAAAGTTGAAGTGCTTGACTGCCCTGGAATGGCTGGAAGAGCTCCAAGGACCCTGATGATACATACATGCCACCCAATCCCATGGCAAGGACCTCATCACTACCATCCAACTCGATGATGAGCCTCAGGGCTCTGTAAACTCCAGACCTCCCGGATTTATGCCCACTACTCAGACTTTCAGCAAACCAATGATTCCACACAAGCCCATATAACTTTATAGGATTTTCCGAGGCACAGACCGATGCCAATACCTTGGCAATACTCATCTGAAAACTCCATGGACCTAAAGTCGTGGAATTAGCGCCGCCATTACCAGAATAGGACCTAGAGCACATTGCCGACATCTCCGGCATTGCCGCATCAAAGCGCACAGGCGCAGCCATGCAAGTGGAGCTTCTCGACATTGATCCGGCGATCATAGGGGCTTCATCACAGCAACTTGATGAAGCTGCATCACGAACACCCTTTGGCGACTTCGGAATTAATTGGTTATTGCTGTATAACCACAAGATGTTGATGCACACGATACTTTGGCAGTACTCAGTCATTTCTGACAAGTATTCTCAACTCCGACACTATGAATAAGGCATAGTCTAATGCCAGAACTATGAAAATCAAAGGTGCAGACATAATAAGACAATGCACAAGACCTGGTATAGTCAGAAGGTCAGAAACACATATGTTAACACATAGCCTTCTAGATATACCACAAGGACACCATTTATTTATATCTTACTATATAAACACAGTAATTTCATACTGTACAGTTAGTTACTTCCTCTATTCCGTTCCCCCACATACACATATCGACTTGTTTACCTCAGTAACTCACCCAGCTTCCCAATACTGATAGTACACATTTAATAGTGATTTCATTCGCCAGTGAAGCTGAAACACATAGTTAAAGCCAAGAGGACGCTTCACCATCATCCATTGACCTAAAATCCTTGACTTTCATCATTGTTTTACTTCACTGGACTTGGCATTCCACACAGTGTTAGTAAGTGATAACTGTGCAGTACTCACCTCTTTTAGTTTTATAGGAGAATGAGCTTCAATTTCACAAGGATCAGATTAGTTTTAACAGTTTTGATTTTCACAAGACATTAGCAAACCCATTTGGCTTGTGTCCAGAGCAGAAAATAGTATTGGTAGTTGTAGGGCAGCTCTATTGCGAGTAATAGGATAGGTTTTGAACAGTCCTGTAGTATCTGACATTCAAGATATAGGGCAGCTCTATTGTGAGCTTTGCAGGAAATAGTATTGACCATCATTATAGGAAGCTGATTTGACAAGAGCATAGCCACCGGACAAAGGAAACACAATAGTTTGACAGACTTGACAGCAGGAAGTAGGACAAACAGAATCTTCAGGGCAAGGAGACTGAGGTGAAAGACAAGACATGGCAGCAGAGCCATAGCATGGGAGCCCTCCCCACCGGTCACAAGGAGTACTCAGCGAGCTGAAGAATACAAGACCGTTACACATCGACTAGTGAAGGGGGCCGAATGGGGGCCTGCACACCCCATACCAGACAACACTGACCAAAGTATGAATCCTAAACCCCATTCCCCTACCATCAGACAAGGATGGTACTGGACAATGAGAGAGGACCACCACTGGCAACATCATCAGGCTTATAAGTGATGACCACAGCCTGATTGTGCCTCCCCTGAATACCCACATGACCCAAAAGAGTGGCTCATCTTGGAGTGCCGGAGTGGACTCAGGAAAAGTCTCTATGCCTCAAACCCACTGCCAAGGGCACCCTCCTCTCAGTGGATTCACAAGACCTGCCAATAGGAGGTGACTGTGACCTCATCCAACAACTCTGCTATCGAAGTGCTTTGGTTCCTCGACTGGCTGGAGGAACTCAAGTAGGGCCCTCAACTGGTCACATGCTGCCCAGATCCCACTAAAGGACCTCTGACCACCTCATCCAACTTGAGACCCTGGAAAGACCAAGACCTCCCCACCACCACCCTGGTCAACAGCAGATGCACTGGGAGCTTGAATCAACAAGGCCTTCATTGACAAACATGGGCTGATCACACAACCCACTGCCCACCCAATTCCTGTCTTCAATGCTGATGGGATGTGAAACCACACAGGAGAGATCACTGCCTATGTTGAACTACAAATGAAAATCGGTGACCACAGTGAGCAAATCAGACCTGGCTGTGACCAACCTTGGCAACAAGGACCTTTTCCTCGGTCACAACTGGTTGAAGCATCACAACCCATTGATCAATTGGGAAATGGGATGCATCACATTTGGCTGCTGCCACTGCAACTGCATGACCTTCACCCTACCAGACACCAACAAAGACCACTGGGATGAAGGAGTTGGAGGAGGGAGAAATGATCCTGGCAGTGGATATGACAGAGGAAATATGCCTGCACACCCACATAGCCAATGACTTGGCTGCCAAGGCCCACAAGGTGAAACCTGAGAAGACCTTCTGAGGAGCTGGTCCCTGACCAGTGTCAGGACTTCTGCATGACCTGTTCTGAGAAGGAGAGCTTCAATGAGCTACCATCCCACAAGCTTTGGGACCATGCCATCAAACTCATCCCAAATGCCAAATCAACCCTCAACTGCAAAATCTATCCATATCACCAAAGGAGCAGACTGAACTCAACAACTTCCTCAACAAAAACCTGAACACCAGGAGGATCCACCCAGCAAATCACTGATGGCATCCCCCTTCTTCTTCAAAGAAGGATGGGAAACTGTGACCCATCCAGGACTACCAAAAGCTCAATGAGATGACAATCAAGAACCAGTACCTGCTCCCATTGATCTCGGAGCTAATGGACAAGTTGAAGGGGGCCAAGCACTTCACCAAACTCGATGTATGATGGGGATACAACAATGTACAGATCAAGGAAGGGGACAAGTGGAAGGCAGCATTCCGCATGAACCAGGGCTTGTTCGAACCCACCATCATGTTTTTTGGCCTAACCAACTCCCCTGCAACCTTCCAGTGGATGATGAATGACATTTTCAAGGACCTCATTGCCACTGGAAAGGTCACCATCTACCTCAACGACATCCTCATCATGTCAAAGGACCACGACGAACACCAATGACTTGTACAATGGGTCCTGGCCCTACTCATGGAAGCACAAGCTGTACTTGAAGGCAGAGAAGTGTGAGTTCGAGATGCTTGAAACCGAATATTTGGGAGTGATAGTCAGTGAGGGATCTATAAGGATGGACAAGATAAAGACTCAGGGAGTGGTGGAATGGCCAACACCGATGAAGAAAAAGGAACTCCAATCCTTCCTTGGTTTCACCAACTTTTACCAACACTTCATCAAGGACTACAGCAAGGTGGTCCAACCAATGACAAAACTCACTGGAAAGGAGCCATGGACATGGGGGGCAGCACAGCAACAGGCATTCAAAGAGTTGAAGAGGCAACTAGCCAAGGATATTGTACTAGCCATACCGACAGACAAAGGGAAGTTTTGGATAGAGGCAGATTCCAGTGAAGGAGTGATTGGAGCAGTACTCTCACAGCAGCAAGGAACACTGTGGTGACCAGTCACCTTCCTTTCAAAGGTGCTCTCTGCTACCAAACACAACTATGAGATTTACAATAAGGAACTACTTGCCATAATGCATGCCCTGTCCAAATGGAGACACTACCTCATGGGAGCCACACAGACATTTGAGGTCTGGTCAGATCACCAGAACCTCCAATACTTCTGACAACCTCAAAAACTCAATTGACAACAAGCTTGATGGGTCACCAAGTTGGCCAAATACCATTTCACACTGCACCACAAACCCAGGACAGCCAACTGAAAGGCAGACCTTCTAAGCTGGCATGCCGACCACAACCAGGGGAATGACAACAACCAAGAAACCATCACCCTACCAGAATCCTACTTCTTCCAGGTGGTCACAATGCCAGAGGAAGGAGAGATGGAGGAGAAAATACGAGAAGTGACAAAAGAGGAGGACAGCTGGGATGTGGGGATAGCAGAATCAATAGCCCACAAACAGGGAATAATGAAATGAGATAGACTACTGGAATACGATGGGAGGATTTATGTCCCCAAGAATGCTACCCTCCAGGGCAATATCATATTGTACCATCACAACCATATCACCACCAGACACCCAGGAATTGCCAAGACCAAGGAACTGGTCCAGTGCAACTACTGGTGGCCCAAACTCGGTAGAGACATCAAAGGATATGTCAGGGGGTGCAAAGCCTGCCAACGTACAAAGACCCACACCCAAGCCAGACTGATGCCTCTACACCCCAACAAAATCCCTGAAGCACCATGGATGCACATCAGTGTCAACATGATCACTGGCCTACCTGAATCAAAAGGACAAGATGCCATCTTTCTCATCATCAACTGATTCTCCAAGGAGATCATACCAGTTGCTTGCACAATGGAACTATCATCAGAAGGATGGGCCAGAATCCTATGGGACCACGTCTATGCATGGCATGGGATGCCCCAGAAGATCATCAGTGACTGAGGACCCCAGTTCATCTCGAAGTTCATCACCGACCTCTACAAGCTCCTCAACATTCAGGGCAATCCATCGACCACCTACCACCCTCAAACTGACAGGCAGACCAAGCGAGCAAACCAAGAGGTCAAAAAGTATCTACACCTCTTCATCAACTACCAACAGGATGATTGGCCCAAATGGCTCCCCCTTGCTGCCTTCCAACACAACAATCATGTCCACTCCACCATGGGCAAGAGTCCCTTCTTTATCAACCATGGAACCCACCCCTGGACAACCATTGCCAGCACACATCACCCAAGAAAGACCCCAGCAGCAAACAACTTCACCACAGAAATGGCCAAAATACACACCAAAACCAAAGCCACACTCAAGAAGGCAGCTGAGCAGATGAAAGCTTGCTATGACACAAGGAAGCACCCCACTCTCAACTATACTGTCAGCAACAAGGTCTGGTTGGAGGCAACCAACCTCCACCTACTGCAACCCAAGAAAAAACTAGATGACAAGCAAGTCAGACCTTTCCCCATCCTCACCAAGATTGGCTCTTCAGCTTACAAGCTGAAACTCCTGACCACTTGGCAAATCCATCCAGTCTTCAACAAGTCCCTGTTATCCCCATATACCAAACCTGCATTCCCCTCACAGATGAAAAAGCCACCACCACTGCCAGATATCATCAATGACAAAGAAGAGTATGAGGTTGAACACATCATCAACAGCCAAACCTGACATGTCTGAGGGAAAAAGAACCAACCATTGTGAACCGTCATGGACTACTTAGTCAAGTGGAAGGGGTATGGAGACAAAGAAAACCAATGGGTACAGGAAGATTTACTAAAACATGCTCAAGAGGCAATTGATGACTTCCTAAAACCATAACCAGGATTTAGGGTTTATGACAGTCAGGACAACTGTCTTAACGGGGGGTAATGTTATGATTTTAGCCCCTTTCACAACCCTAACCCCAGAACATTCTCTCACTATTGTCAAATTGGTGCTTAACCCCACTTGCTCCCCCTTTTTGCTCACCTGGTGATGTGCTCAGTGATGGGTAGTGCACAAAAAGAAACCTGACTCTAGATCGTCAATCTAGAGTCTATCTCTCACTCTAACACACACACACACTCAAAATCACCAATTAAGTTTGAGGTGGAGTATGGTAGAAGCACTCTTAACCTAGATTTGATAGTTTTGTCTCAAATTCAACTTCTATTCAAGGCTTTGTAAATGTTTACACAAGATACACTATCATGACAGTGGGGTATAAGTGCAAAGGGATTTTTGTAGGTATATTTGAGTTGTTTAGACTTGGATAACTTCATCTAGGCACTAAAAAGCTGATCTAGATTTACTTTCAAACTGAAACAATCAAAGAACACACTGGTTCTACAAAGAGCATGCAGACTTGAGACAAAGAAGCACACAGACTTCTATGAAGGATACACAGACTTGCAAAGAGTATACAGACTCTAGAGCACACAGACTCTTTGATTGTTCAAATTCTAAGTTCTCTAGGCTTTTCTACTTCGTCTAGACCAATGTTTTTCACTTGGTTGACTTTGTAAAACTTATTCATGCAGTCAAGGACATGCACTTATAAAATCCTTTATTTGACTTGGTAGCTATGAGCCACTAGCACAAACGAGGGGAAATGCTTTCCTACTGTTATGTGTCTAGATGGCAGTAATTTATAGTATTCTACATCTAGGTATAGGGGTCTTGTATCTAGATCATTATGGTATGATACAAGCTTTATTTTACAAACAATGAGTCATGTATTTTCAAGAATTGCATGATTCCAAGATGTTTATTCATTGTCTCGGAACTTCTGCAGTTTATTCTATTATCTAGGAGTGCCCCACTGGTCCATAGGTCCTCTGTTATTCAATCTCAGAGAGCCATATGGCTTCCTTATTCATTCCTCACAGCAGTGCATGAGTTGCTGAGGTGACCATTGATCTTCTAGATTGATCGAGGGTACTGAGATTGCATTCTGTGATCGCAAATTGATTGCATCATACATCTTAATGCCTGGTACACCTATTTTTATCTTCTAGGGTTGTGGGCAAATGCCATCAGGTGGTCTAGATCATAGACAATGACTTTAGGTTTTGTCCTGACTTTGGTAGAGGTCTTTTTCATAAGTTATCTTTTGTTTCGAGGGCTTAGAGACTGATCTAGATGTTCATTTTACTTCATGTTTGGTCTACTGTCATGGCTGTGTCCCCTAGATTTGACTTAGTGCATCTGTTTAGGTGGGGAATAGTCTTCTGATTCAAAGGCATAGAGGGTTGGCCCATCCAGGTACCATCCCTGTGTCTGTTTTGACTCCAGTTAACTCAACAACCAATCTAGTAGTAAGCTATCAGTGTGAAGTCTCCACTATAGCCCTCAATACAGCATCTAGATCGCAAATAATGCTTTATTTTCACAAAATTTGTGGGTAGCCTGATACCCAGCATATCACCAGATAGGACTCCCCTTTGTACTTACCATCTTTGACCTCCCTTCACATCCACATGACACCACCAGTCACTTCTCAACGAACAAGCACCATCAGAATACAATGTACAATAGTAGCATATGAGCTGTGTATTTAAGTAGGACAGCTCTCACTGGTACAAACCAGCTTCGAGCTTAGTTATATTATACCAACTTACACCCTCACTCAATATGCTATAAGCCAAGGACTAAGGACTTAGCCTCATCTTTATGCTAGCAAGTGACTGCACCAGGATTACTTGAGCACAAAGTAACTGGTTGTTTGTCATTGTTAGGGTCATGTGAAGTTTGGGTCTAACAAGATGTGGTATCCTTCTTTGAACTTCTCCCATCTTTCTCTTGGGTCTTCATTGGGCTTCAGGAAGCTGCTTCCTCAGCACTGGCACCTGGTGAAGATTACCCTTCCAGTGATTCAATTGACTTCTGGGTTGTGCCTTTTCAGCCAGTCATGCCTGAGGAAGATTGTCCCAGTTCCTAGGCTGGTCACCACTAGCTCTATTTGTTCCTCATGGTCTCCTATTCTTATTCTTGCTTCCACATATTCTTTGATACCCCCTTTGTTGTTCTTGCTTCTATTGGCATTATAAACCAGGGTGCAGTAGATGGCCTTTCTAGTGTTAAGTCCATAGTTTTTGATGTAATTCTTGTCAATGGTGCTGTGAGTACAGCCACTGTTGACTAAGGCATTGACCATGAAGATCTCCTTGGTGTCCACCATTTCTAGTTGCATGGTGAGATTTGTTGCCCTGTTGTTTCATCCTCAGATGTGCCTAGGGGCATGGTGGAGATCATGCAGCTAATAAATGATATTATTGTACTATTGATGGGGTGGTCAGATGCTTTAGTGATCTCTGAACATAAACTGGGGAATAGTTGTCAGATACTTCTGGAATATTGCAGTGTGAAGAACCAAAATGGAATAATGGTGTCTTGGCTTTGTGTTGGTATTACCAAACAACTAGTTTGGTTCATAAGTCACTCCTTGAGTGTGTTGTGTGTTTGTATGTGAGCTTCCTGAGTACCTCCATACTCATGTCAATTTCACCAGCAAAACACAATGTGTACTCAGGACTGGACAAATCAGACTATCCTTGTTAGACCCAACCTTCATGTGACTCTAAGAATGGCAAACAACCAGTTACTTCATGCTTGAGTAGTCCTGGTGACATGCCACATGGTTTTCTACATCTAAAATTGTGCTGTACTAGGGCATTTAAAAACAATACAAAGCTGCATGTGAACAGGGAAGGACAGCTAAGGGTGTGCTCTCCAGGACAGAGCATAGGAAAACAGCTTGCCTGGGGTGACAGCCAGTGGAGTGCAAGGCTCAGGGCTCAGAGAGATACCAGAAGGGTCTCATTGACCATAGAGTCAGCATGCTTGACACAGGTGGCACTCTACCTGGCCAGGATTGCAAGCCTGATGCAATCATATGTGAGGTGTTGATCAGAGATTGGCAGGCATGGAAAAGCACCATGATATCATAAGGGAGTGATGTGCATTCTAGATCTTGATTACTGTGGCTGTGCTGGTACACACAAGGTAATTGGGCTAAGCCCAATAGTTAAGGAATTAAAATCTACATGATTATTATTGGGCCAGGGAAATTAAAAGAATGTATGATCTTGGACTGGAGGAGGATAGAACAGCATGTGAGTCACATGCTCTCCTGAAAACAAGCCACAGAAATGGCACATGGTATGCTGGGACATAAGGGGTACTCTCTGCTGGCCAGGCAGTGACTCAGTCAGATGAGGATCTGACAGCAGCAGAAGAAACAAGTCAGGATGATGCCATAGTCAAGAATTCAGACATGCCAGAATAGCACTTGACAGTGCAAGGGCTGTTACTTAATATGTAGAGTCCATTTGTAATAGGGAGCACATATAAATAAAGTAGATATGGAGTAGTGCATAAGCTTCAGATCCCCTCTGTGTAGTGTGTAAGCAAAAGTTGACACTCTCAGTCAGGTCAGTCAGTAGTTTTGAATACAGAGTTTGGTGCACATTAAAAAAGTCTGTGTGAAGTGTGATCAGCTCTAAGTTCATCTAGGGGATGTTTGAGAGGTCAGAGCACTTGCACTCTTGTGTATGAAGGGTTTCTTGTGATGTGTAAAGCTACAGCTGGCAGAGGTTCAAACCCTTTGGCTTGTGGAACAGTGTTTTTGTGTATTAGGTTTCTCTGACTCACATAGGTTCAAACCCTGTGGAGTTACGATCAGTTAGGAAGCTAGAGTGCATTGGCTTGAACCCAGTGGTTCTTGTGGATTGTATTTGGGAGCATCTCTTGGAAGAGTGCATTGTGTTTGGGTTAGATTTGTGTGTGTGAAGGGCAAATTGTGTTGTACTCTGCATCTGGGACAGTGCATTTGTGATATTGCCTTGAGGCCTGGTGACAAAGTTGCCACCTCCTGTTGCAAAAGTCTTTAGACTTAGAGAAGTCTAGAAAATTGGAGAGTGCACCCATTTAAAATGTATTCAAGGTCTTAGAACTCATCTTGTCAATTCCACTGCTTGCTTCTATCACATTATAATCCCCCACAAACTAAAGAGTGTGTGGTTGTTGTGTGTGGTTGTAGCATTGAGGGTTAGAGTGTGATTCAGAGTCTGTAGTCTCTGCTTGCAATTTGAGTCCTTTTTGGCTGCATGCAGTGACTTGCCTCTTCACCAGTGAAGAGGCTAGGTTGTGTCTACTTGTGGAATAGTGAGTGGAACAGTGTGTTATGACACACACTACACCTCACACCTTCTACACCCTACTAATATCAACAACTACCCTTGCAAGTGTGACAGAGAGAGTAATTACACACACTCTGTGATTATTTCAAACAATCCAATCAGTTTCAATGCTCCACAATGCAAAGATGTAGTGAGCTCTCTTCAAAATAAAGTCCTAAGTCTAGGAACTTTTGAACAAGAAGGACCACTTCAAGGCATGACCTGCTTGGCAATGCAGACAGATGATACAAGTGCCCCTACAGTGCACAGACAGACAGACAGACTCATTCCAACCTGAACTGACTTTGCACTGAGCTTGCTTTTCAAACCACTCCACTAGACACTGATCTAGTGAGCTTACTACACATCCATGTGTAGGGTTATCAAACTGACTCATGCAAATGATGGTGACCCTTCTTCAAAACAAAACAGATAATAGAAATTGAACTGACAGAAACAGATGGGGCTTCCAATGCCTAGAAAACAGATAAACTGAAAACAGACAGATGAAATGGAAACTGATGACCCTCTTTCTGAGCTCTCAACATGTTTGAATTCCTCAAGTGCTCAAACAATTAAATCAGCATCACTGACTCAATATCTCTCTTGTCTTTCAAGCACACAAGTTGAATGTGAGATTATCTCTGTTTTCCTCTGGTGAGCTTGCTAAGCTAGTAGACAATGCTCAAAGCTACAAACTGATCCCTTGCTGCTTATACTTGCTTTCAATGCTAACAAGCAACTCAGGGGTTCAAAACTTGTCCTACTCTATCTGCTTTACCACTATTTATACTACTTGGTCCAGAATAATACAAACACGTTATAGAAAGTGATAGAAGGAAATTCCTGTGGGCCTAGCCCACTGCTGCCACAGTTGTACTTGTCTCCAAGCCTAGTTCTCCTCATTGGAGATGGTTTCCATAGTGAGCTCACTGTGTGGTGTACAGAGCTCATTAATCCTCAAGTCTGCAGACTTATCTACATGTCAACTCTGTGTCATTAACTCATGTTTGGTATCTTCAAGGTCTCTCTGGAGCAAGTCGCCATGTCTGGCAATGAATGATGTGTCCTGTGCACTCCACATGTAGTGA